>BQKN01060730.1:72081-107071 GCA_022839385.1 Asparagus kiusianus | reverse complement strand
GACTTTTCTTGTGTCGCCCATAACATTCGAGGGTCCTTGTAGATTCCAGAAAGTTTTATTTCAGGTGACACAAGAAACAAATACCTATATATTTCATAAAAGGGTAAATCTTAACAACAAAGGGTAAATTTTAATAAAAAGGGTAAAGTTTAGAGCAGTCCCAAAAGTTCGGTAAATTTTATACAAGAACTTCTAGACTTTATAAACAAGAGAAATGGGGTAATGGACAGAGTAATACGACATGATTGACGTGTCTTTTCCTCCCATATAAATGCTCTTCATTCAAATATACATCATAAACTTTGCTTAGACATATTTCAAACATATTACTCTAACCTTCAACATTTGTGAGATTTCCAGTAGTTCAGGGGATAGTATGGTCATGAAACTTCAGGAGGGGTTTTAATGAAATGTTTCAAAATGATTAACGAGAAATTTCTCAAACTAAAGTGGTCCTTCTGTTTCTTGTTACCATATTTTTCAATTATGGCGACTTACTCAATGTTTTTGTCTCTCATTTTTCTTATTAGATGGAAGGCACACTGATAGCACCAAACGATCCCAGTAGGTGGACAGGAATAGCATATCGCTGGTTGCAGTTTCAGCATGTTGGCACACTGAATGTCTTTGGTGGGGGTATAATAAATGGTCGAGGGCAAAATTGGTGGAAACAATCATGCAGAGATAACCCAAAACCGGTATGATACACAAATGTTTCGAATGTTTCGAGAGTATTGTACCAATATGTCGGCCTATGAAGAGCCCAAGATCTTAGCTAAGAGATTCTAATTTGTGAATCGAATTGAAGGGGAAAAAGCAATTTAGTTTCATCTGAATACGTTGTTTCATAATGTCAGATATCTGGTGTCCAAATTCATAAGATAGTTTATAACTTATTTTTTGGATCTAATCATCATAGATAAACTTAAAGCGAACTTTTTCTACTACTTATTTTGGTTTTATTTGTCAAACCCATGTCCATGAATCAGTATTTGGATTTAGTAATGCAAAACTGATAATTAATTTAATTCTTCTAACCAAAATTCCTTTGACTTTGTGGTTCGAATTAGTATATAAAAATATTAATAGTAACCAGTCATGTCAAAGAATCTGCTATTATGCACGTAATATAGTAATTTGATTTTGTATTACACCTTAGCGTGAACTAAAGAATGATAATTATGCTTCTCTTGCTTGAAAGTAGACTATACATTTTAAGACGTCAAACATAAACACTTTCTAATGAAACTCTTTTCTTTTGGCAGGGTTGCACTCATATTGCACCAACTGTGAGTATTCCTTTTCTTTAAGTACAATTAAAATTTCTCAAAACTTGAGACTAATTTTTTCTTCCATAATTATATGTTTGTTCATGTAAGGAGCTGGTTTTTAAGTAGATTATCAAGCTGTACACAATACTGCTAAAACATTTTTTCCCTAGTAAAATGTCTTAATGCGTGTACTAATTACAGAAGAAAAAAGTTTAGCCAATTTTTTAATCCAAACATGAGTCTTTCAAATGATAGATCATGTTTGATACGTTTATTGTAAATACTGATATATATTTCAGCATCCGCGAGATATTTTTTGTTTATACTTGTAAACCAAACATTTTTTTCCTCCGGAACAAGACCGTTTCGCTTGTTCGTGTGATGTGGCACCCAGATTCTCCTTGAGAATCGACTTGGAAAACTGAGTCTGAGATGCGACAGCGATACCCTCAACTATTTCCTGAATCCTAGCTGTCACATCTTGTACCTTGTATCTTACCTTGTATCATTCTTGCATTACGTTTCCCTTGCTTATGGTCATGTAATTCATTTTGAATCCTCCTCTATATGAGTTGAATTGAGTCTCTTGTTCTATATTTTGTCCTTGGGATCCTGTGCATCATTCTTATTTTAATTCTGATGGCAGAATTTGTTTTAAGAGGGGTAGAATGTAATGACCATAATTTGTAGATACCAATTTAAATAAGTTTCTTGGTATTTAAATATTAAATTTTATTATTAAAGAGAGTATTTATATTTTAACCGATTTAAAAAAATTAATGATTTAAAAATAAGATTTTATACTTATTTGGCTAATTATAAATTAAATTATTTTTAATTAATTTTTGTAAAATTTTAATTATTTTGCTGTTCATTTTGGATTTAAATAATTAAATATTACGGTTACCCTCTCACTCTACACTCACTTGAAAATAATACCCTCATGTTTCCTCAACAACCCATCACCCCACACTGCATACCCACATCCCACTTCCTAAAACAACAACCCCACATACACCCACGTCATCGCTAACTCCTTCATTAAATAATCTGCTCTCTCTCTCTCTCTCTCTCTCTCTCTCTCTCTCATTAATATAATCTCCCTCAAATTCTTTCTCTCTCTCATTCCATTTTCTCTCTCCCTACCTCATTTTTCACACTGCCCTACACCCCAGACCCTCCTACTTCGCTGCTCCAGCCGTGAATCCGCCCGACGCCCTTCCCCGGAGCTTGACTCGCAGCCCTCCGACCTCGCCCAAGCCCTGGTCGCCGCCGTCGATCCCCAGCCGCGCCGTCCCACCGAACTCCGACCCTAACACCGCTGCCAACACCCTCTAGCAACCCACGGTTAATATACATTTGCGAATATCTGCGTGGAATGATGATTGCGAGCTCACGGTAAAAATTTAGATTAATAATGTTGTTATTCGTATCGTTAAGAAATTACGAACATGAAATGACAAGTTATATGTTAAAATTAGAATTTATGAATTTTTTATCGAAAAGAAATTAATTAAGGAAAATTTGTAAAATAGAAAAATATTACTTTTCATGTAGGGAGGAATTAATATATTTTATTATATGAATAATTTTATTTTAATTAAGTTACGACGAAAAATAGTTTTAAAGAATAATTTTGGAAAAAGAATATTATTACTTATGATAATATGACTGATCGTTGTAGAGCGTGATATTTCAGGTACAAAACGACATCGATGTAAAACCCCGAAATCTTTTTATAATGAAATATGTGAATTAATAGTAATAAATAATTCTTTTGTGATAAATAATCATATATATATATGATTGCATATGTTTATCAGTGTTTGGGGAACCCAACAGGTGGTTAAATGTGAGAGAAATCAGATGGATAGTCCAGCAACAACAGGAACACTCTTCTTGTTGTGCGGTCGACCGCGGCGGTCGACCGTGGCAGTCGACTGCGCAACGGTCAGAAACTTTTTTCTGGGTTTGGGTTATAACGGGTTGTTTGGGTCTTAGCGGGTTTCGGGTCGGGTTATGAGACTAGTACATATACTAATCAACCCAAAAGAACCTCTCTTCACCTGAGATCCAAAACCCTAACCCCCTTCTCTTTCTTCTCTAAACCCTAGCCGGATTTGGCGATTTTGGGAAGTTCGAAGGATTTTCAGTGGGATTTCGCAGGTCAGATCGAAGGAGGATCATCCTTAGGGCATTTGTCAGCACTAAGGCGAGTATCATCTCGGCCAATCCCTCACCTATATTTTCTACGAATTTTCTTTTATTCTTTCATGAGTTTTGATAAGCCCAAAAAGGTATTTTTGTATAAAATTGAGTTCTCTATAATATGGATTACAAGAATCAAAGGTTTTAATTTATGAAAGTTCACTAATTTTCTGTTTAGTGAAGATCTAGATCTGAAATTTCTTAAACAAGAGTTAAATCATGATTTACTGTTATTAAAACGTTTTTAACATGTTTCTCATGTATTGGAATATTAGGGATGTAGTTTACATGCTTAAAATTCCTTGTTCTTCTACTGTATGATTTTAGAGACGTTGAAATTTTTGTTATCGTAGAAATCAAGATTTTTATTTTAGGTTTTGAGCTGACAAAAACCCAGATTTGGGCTTCTGTCAGCTCTGCGGTCGACCGCAGCGGTCGACCGCTGGGCATGCTGAAGGGCTACGGTCGACCGTAAAGCCGTTTCGGTCGACTGCGACGCTCTGGCGGTCGACCGCGGTGCCATAGCGGTCGACCGCCAGGCACGTATCAGAGCGCGGTCGACCGATGCGGTCGACCGCCGCACAGTCTGTTGCAAAATCTCCTATTCTGTATGTTTTGTTCAAGTTCGAGGATTTGGCCTATGATTTGACTCTAGTTTTTAGTTTCACTATGTATCCATGCATGATAGATGATCTGAATGTACCAATTGGGGATATACACACTGATTTGAGTGTGAATTGATTTAAGTAGATTTCACTATTGAGTGTGAATTGATTTAAGTAGATTCCACTATGTATCTCAGCGATATTTTCACCATTTCACAGTCCTCGTGTTGGACTAAAATGCATAGAAGTCCTTGTGTTGGACTATAATCCATTTTAGTCATCGTGTTGGACATTTGCCACTTATTCCGTGAGTTTGGAAACTACAGTATATGGTTCCTGCATCGGACATAGTTCTGAACCCTGCATATGATTTTCTCACAGAAGCCTATGACATGACACTTATGTAGATTTTGACATGACATTCATGTAAGCTATAACATGATATTCATGTAGGCTATGACATGGCACTGCACTTACGTTCTGAGATTTGTTGTATTTCTTTTATTTTTTATTCCTGTACTAGAATCTCGGGTTTGGTGGTTAGGGGTTTACAATTTGAGATACAAGGTATATACATGAGGGTTTCCTTGTTTGGATTATTTCGCTCGACGTACCTGTTCTTGTGTTATAAATTTCTAAATACTAAAACCCCCTTTAGAAAGATCAATGATTTTATATCTATTAAGTATTATCTGTATTTTCTTATACAACGAGCCCTGTTCCCTTGGGGTTGGTTGTGATGTTACTCGCTAGCGCTTTGACGCTCGTTGTCCCTCCCCATTTCAGGTAACGAGCCAGGAGCCCGGAGAGTCACAGGTCGATGGCGACACACTTTAGTGTTCAGCTGTTTAGTTATGCTTATGTTGGAGCTCCACTATGTATTTTGTTAGACATTTGAGAGTATTGTTCTAGAAATTGTAAAGGCTGTGTGCCTTATTTCCTTCTCATTAGATAGTTGTATTTGAGACTTGTTGAGTATTCCTGTTTATCTTCTCAGATCTTGATTATGTACTTCTGCACGTTGGGTGATGAGACATTTATTTGATCATTATCATTTCATCGGTTATTCGTGTATTATCATTTTCTTGCTTTTGTGCCTACACCTGTTATTGACTCTACTAGACAGATGTTAATTGTGATGGTGAAACATGTTGTTGTACGGTGTGGTGCATGGCAGGTTTGACATTCTTGGTTTCACCTTGGACTACAGACTTGAGTGAACCCAGGGGCGTCACAGTTGGTATCAGAGCTCTAGTTTCAGTATCCTTAGAATCATCCCGTGTCGAGTCGTGGAGCTAGGATAGAGTTTCTTAGGATTCATGTATAGAGTCCGTAAGGAATTCCTAGTATGAGTGAGGGCGATATATGCGTATTTCTCAAAAATTTGAGAATTTTTTTTTTATATAACGACTATTTTTGCTTTAAGTATATGTGCGATGTACTAAGCATGAATAGAATATACGTCTACTTTGACTTATGAACTTTATTTTTCTTATGATCAGCGATAGATGGCAGGACGTGGTAGACCTCGTACCAGGAGAGCTAGCCAGACAGAGTCACAGCAGACTCCATCAGAGCAGCAGCCAGCTCAGTCCGAGCCTCAGAAGGCTCCACTAGAGCTGCAGCAGGCTCCTTAGTATTTGGTGGACATCATGGCTCCTCTTATTGCCCGGATGACAGCTATTGAGGAGTTGGTGATGACTCATATAACACCACGGACACCACCACCACCACCACCACCGGTAGCTCAGTAGCAGGGGATACCTGCCATTCTTGTCAGAGAGAGACCCCCAGAGATCACGCCGGTAGCCATCCCTCTAGCAGTCCCAGATAAAGCCACAGAACAGGAGGCTTGGCTCCGTATGGTGGAGAGGTACCAGAAGATGAGGGCACCAGAGTTCCAGGGGTCACCAGACCCTCTTGCAGCCTATAAGTGGAAGGAGGATGTGAGCAACATACTTGACATACTTAGTGTGGATTTAGTTCAGAAGCAGAGGTTGGCATCCTACAGTCTGAAGGGAGATGCCGGGAGATGGTACCGACTTTAGTTTACCCTAGAGCAGAGGATGACCCTCACCAGGGAGGACTTCATATACTTCTTTGATGGGTAGTATATTTCTTCTGCAGCACGGACTGGGAAGGAGCTTGAGTTGTCCCGGTTGACTCAGGGGGATACGACGGTTGCAGACTTTGAGAGCAGGTTCATGGAGTTGCTACATTTCACGGGCATGTGGCAGACGGGAGAGCGTCAGGCTCAGATGTTCTTAGCGGGGCTTCGCCCTAATCTCCGACGGTACCTCGTGTCGAAGAGATATTATTCAGTTAGGGAGGTAGCTGAGGCTGCCACTTCTCAGGAGATTGAGACTGCTATGTTTCAGAAGGACAAAGAATGGAAGGCCATGGCAGGACAGAGTGGGGATAAGAGCAATAACAAGAGACCCTCTTCTGGACATCAGCAGCAGCATCAGGGCCCTTATAAAAGGGGACCCCAACAAGATCAGAGAGCGCATCAGCAGCGCAAGTTCCAGGGATCTTGTTTTAATTGTCACAAGGTCGGGCATAAGGCATCAGAGTGTCGTAGCGCATCAGCAGGAGCCTAGCAGGGTAAGGGTCCGAACCAGCAGCAGCAGCAGCGCCAGCAGGGCAGAGGTCAGGGCCAGCAGAATAGGCTTGAGGCACCGCCAGCAGCTCAGAGGACTGAGGGGCAGATTCGAGCAGTTCAGGAGGTTCCTCAGGGGCAGATTGTTCCATATTTTCCATCTTCAGTAGAAGAGCAGTCTTCAGGCACAGGCAGGGTATATGCAGTAGTTCCCCGTGATCATGGAGCCAGCGGAGCCGTAGTGGAGGGTACGTTCTTTGTGAATTCCTTTCCCGCCCGTATTCTTTTTGATTCGGGAGCTTTGCATTCTTTCATCTCGCATGCATTTATGGATAGACTCCAGCTCATGGCTTAGCCTCTAGACACCCCTTTATCAGTTTCCACCCCTTTAGGTGAGGTATCGCTTCTGGAGAGCGTTTGTAGGAGGTGTACCGTCAGTTTGGACGAGTCAGAGTTCATAGTTGATTTGATAGTGTTGCATATGTCCGAGTTCGATGTCATCCTTGGTATGGATTGGTTGTCTTCCTACCATATTAGTATTGACTGCTTTGCGAAGACAGTCAAGTTGCGAGCATCCGACGGGTCCGAGATGATTGTAGCCACCTCTCAGGGCAACCGATTTGCGGAGTTATTTCTGGCGTACATCGAAGAGGTGATGCGACGGGATCAGGGTGCTGAGTTATTAGAGACTAGAGTTGTCTCGGATTATCAGGATGTCTTTCAGGACATACCTAGGTTACCTCCTGTGAGAGAGGTTGAGTTCTGTATTGAGTTGCAGCTAGGCACAGCCCCGATATCCCGCGCACCCTATCGAATGATACCAGCTGAGATGAGGGAACTTCAGACCCAGTTGGATGAGTTGCTAGCTCAGGGTTTTATTCGCCGAAGTCATTCTCCGTGGGGCGCACCGGTCCTCTTCATGAAGAAGAAGGATGGTAGTATGAGATTATGCATAGATTATAGAGAGTTGAACAAGGTCATGATCCGGAATAGGTATCCACTACCTAGGATTGATGACTTGTTTGACCAGTTGTAGGGAGTGTAGTATTTCTCGAAGATTGATCTTCGTTCTGGCTATCATCAGCTACGGATTCGGGAGATGAATATTCCCAAGACCGCTTTTCTTACTCGATATGGGTCCTTCGAATTCTTGGTCATGCCATTTGGGTTGACCAATGCACCCGCGGTATTCATGGATTTGATGAACCAGGTTTTCCGTCCCTTCTTAGATCAGTTTGTGATCGTCTTCATCGATGATATACTCATTTACTCGAGATCAGAGGCAGAACACGAGGAGCATCTACGAGTAGCTTTGAAGACTCTGCAGGATCACCAGTTGTATGCTAAGTTCAGCAAGTGTGAGTTTTGGCTTTCAGAAGTTAGATTTCTTAGCCATGTTATCAGTCGAGAGGGTTGTAGGCGTATAAAATTGCCTATAGGTCCCTTAGCACAGCTCGACGACGCCAATTCGACAAATGGACCATCGGGCAACATATCCAAGCACGACCGTTAGCCTGCAAACACCGAAGCCAAACAATACGCGACGAAGCAAACTAACGAGGCAACGAAGCTAACGAATTGCACACGATCAACGAATGCATTCGCATGCGGAATCAATCTAACGGTTCGGGGAGTCAACGAGTCGTCCAACCAAGAATGGACTCGAACGAATCGCGATCAAATCAAGATCAGTTTCGGACTCAAACTCAGAAGTGGAATTACTGCCAAATCGGGAATCAACAACAAATCGATTCCAGACCAAGTCAACCACAAAACCGAATCAAGTCCGAACAACGGAGAACCGGAAACAACGGGAAACGACGAAACGGACAAACACCTGGGGACTCGGCCTAAACCGAGCCACCCCAAGGTGGCCGGTTTTCCCCCCCTCTCCCCTTGTGTGTTGTGTACACGTGCATACGAGCACAGTGAGAGGCTATAAATAGAGGAGGGGTTCTTCATTTTCAAAGGTTGGAAAAAGAGGAGTCGAAGCTCTGCCGGATTCAGATCTAAGAACTTAGAAAAGATTGGAGCTTTGGAACTTCAAGGGCTTGTCCATCCAGATCCGGTGCTCGGCGATCGTCAACGCCAAATAAGACAAGAGTTCGAGAGGAATCGGATCCCGGATCTCAGATCTACATCGTTCTACTCCGGATCTAAGCTTGGTTCTTAGATCCCGAGATTCGAGCGGTCGTTTCCTTGGTGAAACGATCCCTCCCGGCTATTATCTCCTTGGTGGGATAATACCCGTAATACGTCGTAGATCTGCTTGGATCCAGATCACGCGGTGGTCCACGGCAAACAACCCCGGCGCAGGCAAACAACCCACAAAAGCGAGTGACCGCAAAACAGGAGCTCGTGATTTGTTCGACAAATAAGAAAAGTTGTAATTTTTCTTTATTTTCTCTGATTTTCATTGTAACCGGATCTTATAAAAAGACCGGATCTTTGTAACACATAAAGTTGTTAACTGAGATAGCAATGACATCAATGAAGAAAGACACAATTTTTCCCGCGAACAATCTGGCGACCACAGTGGGAGCCACCGATCTCGCTGCCGAGATCGGAGCGTCGCAGCCGCGGATCTTGATCCCGGTCGTGGAGGAGGTCGAGTACGAGTTCGACCAGCAGAAGTTCGAGGAGTACGTGTCCTCGTCCGGATCAACCTCCCCCCGCATGTCCAAGAAGTTCTCCTCCAGGAGAAAAGTGTCCGGATCAACCTCCCCCCGCAAGTCCAAGAAGTTCTCCTCCAGGAGAAAAATTCGTTGGTATGAAGATGTCGAAAACACCAACGAAGATCTCGCCCCGCTGGATGCCGAAGCTACATTGGGTGAGATCTCTCCAACTTCTAACCAGGTCAGATCTGCTCTGGCCGAATCTTCCGTTGCCAAAGGCGTGGCGACTCTCTCAAAGAGAGCCCGTCAAAGGCAATGTCAACGCCTCGCGAAACAATTCGCAAAGGCAATGGAGTCTGTTGACGGAGTCCGCTACAAGGCGGAGCTGAAAAACAGAAGAGGCAAACAGCCTCAACAACCGATGAGTGATAGCTTTTCCAAGCCGCCAATCAACGAATGGGTCCGCGTTAAACGGAACCGCTCGACATTGGAAGAGCGCATTCGCAAGCGCCGCGCGATGTCAGCGCAAGCACGGGCTCAAGTACAAGAAGCCCGTAGAAGGTTGCAGAAGGAGGTGGCTAAGAAGCCGCCATCAACCCGCAAAGTTTGGAGACCAAAGTCTGAAGTGGCGGTTCAGACCAAGGAACAACGATCGCAACCGTCGAAAATGCAACTTCCGGCGAATCAATCCAAACCGCCGATGACTTCCACAATTGCTCCGGGAGATTCCGCAGGATCGTCCCAGAAAAGGAAGTCAGTTTTGGAACGCCTCGGTACAATTCCTAATGAAAGAGGCAAGGCTCCAGTTCAAGAGCGTTTGGGCCCGATGAAGAAGCCCCGAATGAATCAACATGCTGGGGGTCGCCGTCATTCTCAGCATGACAAGGAGTTCAAAGCAGCTGCGCACGCCAATTTGTGCATTGAAGTCCAGGAGCCCGCTGAGAGCTCATGTCCAAAAAGGCAGGTTTCGAGGCGCGTAACTTTTGACAGCCCAAGGAAAACAATTCGTCCTCAGAAGGAAACTTTGTCGTCTGATGACGATGACGTTATACCTGGGAAATCATGCCAACATGCGATAGGTTGCTCCAACTTTCATACGGACGAGCTGTACTATCGTGCTGGGGGCACGGGCAGAGCCAGAAAGAGAAGTCCTCGTAGGCTCGAAACTCAATGCCCCTGTTCCAAACTCATTCGGGCGATACTGTCTGAATGCAACTGCATCAAAGCAGTCCCCGAGAGAGTCTCGGTGTTCGAAAGGCTCAGCACTGAAACGTTAAAGCCAAGGCCTAGGCATTTCCGACGAAGGAGAGCGGTGGTTGAAGACGGAGAATTCCCGAGGGTCACCGCTAATATGACCAACAAGGGGACATTGGCACGGGATGATCTCGAGTCGATTCTGAATGCATCTCGGCGTCTAACCCGTTTGTAGTCTGGAGCCATCTCACGAAGAACGTATAGGAGGGTTCGGATAAGACCACCTTCAGAAGATGAGGAATCGGATGCTTGCTCTGCGGTTGCATCTGACAACACTGTATCCAGCGAAGGAGAACCCCGCGAGTCATTCATGATAAGCGTGGAACAAGTGGCCAAGATGCTTGAAGAAGCCATGGCCAAACAACAGGAGAGCTTCAGGCTCGAGATGCAGATGGCCATGCAGACTATGAGGGAGATGCATGACCAACAAATCCAGGCATTGAGGAACCAACAAGGTGAACCAAGCCGCCGTAACCAGGTCGTTCAAGAAGAGGAGCACACGGATACGGACGAAACTCATAATGCCAATGATCCTCCCATCAACGTAGGGGGTGGTAATGAGGATGCCAACGAAGATACAAGTGAAAACTTGAAGATTAAAAGCCTCGAGAGCAAAATCAATACCTTGATGTCCGCTCAAGAGGTGAAGAAAACGGGCATTCCTTGTCCATACCCAAGGGAGTGGGAGTCAATCCCCTATCCGGCGAAGTTTAGTCTAATCAACTTCACGCCGTTCGATGGGAAAGGTTCCCCCACTCAGCATTTGATTTATTTCAAATCGCACCTGGGTGTTATCTCCGGCAATGAACCTCTGATGGTGCGGTCATTCGTTGGCACTCTTCGTGGAGCCGCCTTCGATTGGTATCGCCGCCTCAAGCCAGGAAGCATAAATAGTTGGGACGACATGGAGGCCAAATTCCTCGCCAACTTCTTCGACGACGACACCGAGATATCCATCAGAACGTTACTCGACGAGAAACAAAGGGACGGGGAACCGGTCGAAACCTTCGTCAAGAGGTTCCGGAACAAAGCGTTGAATTGCCGGGATCCAATCACTGAAGAGTTCATCCTCCAAACTTGCCACAACAACCTCGCATTGGACGTGTTGGAAGCAATAAGGACAGCACCGTCTAATACTTGGAAAGACTTGAAGGTGCGCGGTGAACAAGCCGAACGCTTCCTCCGAAGGAAGAAGGCCGAGAGGCGTCAATCGACGACGAATCCTCCAAACTCGAACTTCGCCTCCCGTGGTAAGGGCAAGACACCCGCAACGATTGTCGATGCTAATCAAACATCGCAACAGCAGTCCCGGAGGCAGCAAAAGACTTCGGATCAGAGGCCTCAAAAAGAGTACTCCTTCAAGGACGAAGATGTTCCAGCCATCTTCAAATCTCTCCTTGACAATAACAAGATCAAGCTCCCACCGATCACGAATCAGGAGGAAGCTGACGATATTACGGATCCGAAGTACTGCGCATACCACAGGAGGATCCTTCACCCAACCAAGGCGTGCTTTACACTCAAGAATAGCATCCAAACCTTGGTTGAAGCCGGTGTAATAACACTAGAGTGAGTCAGTTAAAAATGGCAAAACTCCGACCGGTATAAGAGTATAAACTGCTTCTTTAAACTCCGACCGGTATAAGAGTATAAACTGCTTCCTGAAACTCCAAAGAGTATACGAGTATAAACTGTTTCTCAATCCTCCGACCGATATATGAGGTTAAACTGCTCCCTGATACTCCAATAGGTATAAGAGTCTAAACTATTTCCTTTCTTTCACAGGAAGTTCCTGGAGAGTGCCTTACGTGGTATTCTTAAGGATAACCTGATCGTGCAACTGATGCAATGATACACCCAGTTTTGTAAAGAAAGCTGGGGGTGGATAAATTCATGTAAAGGGAAGTTCCTTGAAGAATATTACATTCTAAGAGGATAACCCAAAATCATTCTGTTTCCTCCAAATTCCCTCACTGATCAAATTCAATTGACAGTGGGTCCATAAAGAATGTTCTTCTGGCCCTCTTGATTCCTTCCATGAACAAGAGGTCTACTTTCAGTCCGGAGTCCCCTTTCGATAAACGAAAGAACTCCCTTTCCTTTCTCTTTGGTTAAAGCTTCTCATGGTTATAACCGAAGTAGGAATTTCACTTCGATAAACGAAGAACTCATCTTTCGATCAGATAACCAATCCTATAAAAGGTAAGTTTATCTAGATCTTCCGGATTCTCGGAGTGGAGATCCCACTTCTAGTTTCCTTCTTGCACTAGAAATAGAATATAAAATTCTTCCTTTCCAGAATCAAGGAATAGAATATAAAATTCTTCCTTCCTTGCTCGGGGAATAGAATATAAAATTCTTCCTTCCCCACACCAACTCTTTTCCCAAAATTTATCAATTTAGGATTCATCCTAGGAATTTTATCCCGAATCCTAAGCAGGGATAAGTCTGCGCCGAACACGCGCTGCCGGTTTAGTCTTTTTCCGATTGAAAAAGACACCAGAGTTCGATTCTGGGGTATTTTATCCTGAAACCTAAGTAAGGATAAGTCTGCGCCTAACACGCGCCGCCGGTTAGTTCTTAACCGTTTAAAAAGAACACTCGTCCACATATTCAACATTGTGGTAGGTTGTTATTAATAACACCAAAATCCATGCCTTACACGCATGGGGAATTTCATCCTGAATCCTAAGAAAGGATAAGTCGACGCCTAACACGCGTTGCCGGTTTAGTCTTTTTCCGATTGAAAAAGACACCAGAGTTCGATTCTGGGGTACTTTTATCCCGAATCCTAAGTAGGGATAAGTCAACGTCTAATACACGTTGCTGGGTAGCCTATTCCCATAACAATGGTGAAGTCTATGTATTCGACATCATAGCACAAAGTCTTAGAGAATTCAAACTCTGAGCACAACGTTACATGTGAACGGATTTAAATAATTCGCATGCTAGCCCGACTCAAACGGTAGTCGGTAAAGGTTAATCAAATCCGTTGAAGGCTGAGGGGTTAGCCAAAAATCCTAGAGTCAACGCCTAACACGCGTCGCCGGGTAACCTATTCCCGTAACAAGTGGTGAAGTCTATGTATTCGACATCATAGCACAAAGTCTAAAGGAGTTCATTCCTTTAGCACAACGTCACATGCGGAACGGATTTAAACAATCCGCATGTAAGCCCGATTCAAACGGTAATCGGTAAGAGCACGTCAAATCCGTTGAAGGCTGAGGATTTGCCAAAAATCCTAAGTCAACGTCTCATACACGTTGCTGTTTAGTCTTTTCACAGGAGAAAGACGAAGTCGACGTATTCAATATCGTAGCACTAAAAGGGTTAACTTTTTTAGCTTAACGTCACATGCGGAATGGATTTTAAACAATCCGCATGCTAGCCCGACTCAAACGGTAGTCGGTAAAGGCTAATCAAACCCGTTGATGGCTGGGAATTTGCCAAAAATTCTATAAGTACGAGTCACTGACGCATCAATTCTATGGATTGGTCTCGTGACTCAAGTATCCGCCACGCTCCAACTCCTTAAGAGCTTAAACTGTGTATACTCCAGCAGACGTACGAGTATAAACTGTGTCAAACGTCGAACAGCGCATTACAATGAAGCCTGGACGCCGGACAACGCGTCGCAATGAAGCTCAAACGCCGGATGACGCCGTCAATCGATGATCAGTTCTATGTTGAAGCAACCAACTCGAGCTAAAAATCAAGAAATCAAAAATCGACTTCAAGTTCAAAATTCCGACAACGGTCAGATAATAAATGCAGCACCGGAATCCTCACAGGCGTTCGACAAAGCACCGAATAGCCTGAAGGAATTGAAGGAATCCAGAACAGAAGCCATTCAAAAGTCCCACTACGCCGATTGAAGGTTGGGACAATCACATCCAAAGTACTCCAGACTCTTCTATAAAAGAACGAGACTGAAATACTTTGGAGGGGGTATCTGTAGGCGTATAAAATTGCCTATAGGTCCCTTAGCACAGCTCGACGGCGCCAATTCGACAAATGGACCATCAGGCGACATATCCAAGCACGACCGTTAGCCTGCAAACACCGAAGCCAAACAATACGCGACGAAACGAACTAACGAGGCAACGAAGCTAACGAATTGCACGCGATCAACGAATGCATTCGCGTGCGGAATCAATCTAACGGTTTGGGGAGTCAACGAGTCGTCCAATCAAGAACGGACTCGAACGAATCGCGATCAAATCAAGATCAGTTTCAGACTCAAACTCAGAAGTGGAATTACTGCCAAATCGGGAATCAACAACAAATCGATTCCAGACCTAGTCAACCACAAAACCGAATCAAGTCCGAACAACGGAGAACCGGAAACAACGGGAAACGACGAAACGGACAAACACCCGGGGACTCGGCCTAAACCGAGCCACCCCAAGGTGGTCGGTTTTCCCCCCCTCTCCCCTTGTGTGTTGTGTACACGTGCATACGAGCACAGTGAGAGGCTATAAATAGAGGAGGGGTTCTTCATTTTCAAAGGTTGGAAAAAGAGGAGTCGAAGCTCAGCCGGATTCAGATCTAAGAACTTAGAAAAGATTGGAGCTTTGGAACTTCAAGGGCTTGTCCATCCAGATCCGGTGCTCGGCGATCGTCAACGCCAAATAAGGCAAGAGTTCGAGAGGAATCGGATCCCAGATCTCAGATCTACGTCGTTCTACTCCGGATCTAAGCTTGGTTCTTAGATCCCGAGATTCAAGCGGTCGTTTCCTTGGTGAAACGATCCCTCCCGGCTATTATCTCCTTGGTGGGATAATACCCGTAATACATCGTAGATCTGCTTGGATCCAGATCACGCGGTGGTACACGGCAAACAACCCCAGTGCAGGCAAACAACCCACAAAAGCGAGTGACCGCAAAACAGGAGCTCGCGATTTGTTCGACAAATAAGGAAAGTTGTAATTTTTCTTTATTTTCTCTGATTTTCATTGTAACCGGATCTTATAAAAAGACCGGATCTTTGTAACGCATAAAGTTATTAATTGAGATAGCAATGACATCAATGAAGAAAGACACAATTTTTCCCGCGAACAAGGGTATAGCAGTGGATTCGGCTAAGGTCGCAGCAGTTCTTGATTGGGAGCCACCGAAGATGGTGACAGAGATTCGTAGCTTTTTAGGTTTGGCTGGTTACTACAGGAAGTTCATTCAGGACTTCTCAAAGATTTTGACACCGATTACACGCCTTACGAAGAAGGGTGTATAGTTCATATGGAGCATGGAGTGCCAGAAGGCCTTTGATATTTTGAAGGCTAAGTTGACTACAACGCCGGTTCTGACTATTCCGAGCAGTGACAGAACATTCGTTGTGTATACAGATGCATCATTGGCAGGCTTAGGAGGTGTATTGATGCAGACTCAGAGGGTAGTAGCCTATATCTCACGGCAGTTGAGGGTGCATGAGCAGAACTATCCCACTCATGACTTGGAGTTAGCAGCGGTGGTATTTGCATTGAAGTCGTGGAGGCACTACTTATATGGAGTACAGTTTGAGTTATTCACATACCACCAGAGTCTGAAGTACCTCTTTTCCCAGAAGGAACTCAACCAGAGACAGAGAAGATGGATTGAGTTCATTAAGGACTACGAGTTCGCGATCCAGTATCATTCGGGGAAGGTGAACGTAGTGGCAGATGCTTTAAGCAGGAAGCGTCGACATCGGGTTTCGGCTTTGAGGTGTTCGCTGCATCGGGATCTTATCACTCTTAGCCGGTTTGACTTCAGACCTGAGGTTGGTGGTACCAGTGCATTCTTGGGAACTATATCAGTGCAGCCATCTTAGAGTGACAGGGTTGTCAGAGCACAGTTGGAAGACTCTTGGATTCAAATCCGTAAGGAGGAGATTTCCAAAGAGCCTAAGGCGGACTGGACCATTGGAGCAGATGGAGGGTTACGGATGAAGGGTAGACTGGTTATGCCAACCAGTGCAGAACTGAAGAGGGAGTTATTTGATGAGGCGCACCGTACTCGGTACACAGTACATCCAGGGAATACCAAGATGTACAAGGACCTGAAGAGACATTTCTGGTGGAGTGGTATGATGAGAGAGAGAGAGTGCAGAGTATGTAGCTAGATGTTTTACCTGTCAGCAGGTGAAGGCAGAACACCAGAGACCGGCAGGGACACTTTAGCCTTTATCCATTCCAGAGTGGAAGTGGGCAGACATTTCTATGGATTTTATTGTGGAGTTGCCGAAGTCGAAGAAGGGGAATGATTCTGTGTGGGTGATAGTGGACCGATTGACGAAGTCAGCACATTTCATTCCGGTGAGGACCATTTATACAGCTGAGACTTATGCGAGGATCTTCATTCGGGAGATAGTTCGACTTCACGGAGTTCCGGACACGATCGTGTCGGATCGAGGATCGGTTTTCACTTCACATTTTTGGAAGAGTTTTCAGGACTCATTTGGCAGTAGGCTATCTTATAGAAGTGTATTTCACCCCCAGACGGATGGTCAGACGGAGAGGGTGAATCAGGTATTGGAGGACATGTTGCGGGCATGTGTCATTGACTTCCAAGGTAGCTGGGAGGATCAAATTCCATTGGTAGAATTCGCTTATAACAACAGTTATCAGGCGACTATCGGTATGGCTCCATATGAGGCATTGTACGGGAGGCCCTGTAGATCGCCGATATGTTGGGCAGAGCCAGAGGACAGCTTGATGCTTGGGCCAGAGCTAGTGAGGCAGACTACTGAGAAGGTAGCATTGATCAGGGAACGGATTTTAGCCGCTCAGAGTCGGCAGAAGAGCTATGCAGATAAGAGGCGAAGACCCTTGGAGTTTTAGGTTGGAGACTCAGTTATGCTGAAGGTGTCGCCTATGAAAGGCGTGCAGCGGTTTGGATGACGAGGGAAGCTTGCGCCGAGATATATTGGACCATTTCAGATTTTAGAGCGCATTGGAGCTGTGTCATACAGACTAGATCTCCCAGGATCGATGTCTAGTATACACAATGTGTTTCATGTTTCTATGCTCAAGAAACACTTGCATGATGAGGAGCAGCAGCGAGTATTGGATGTACCAGAGATCGAGCTTCAGGAGGATTTGACTACTATTAAGATTCCGGTTCGTATTCTTGCCAGAGAGGACAAGAGGCTTAGAAACAAGCTAATCCCCTTGGTGAAAGTTCAGTGGAACCGAGGAGGCATTGAGGAGATTTCTTGGGAGCGCGAAGAGGACATGCGTCTCGACTACCCACACTTGGTCGAGCAGGTAATTAATTTCCCATTATGTTATATATCTTACTTCATGTTTATATCTTTGATTATGTTTACATTTAACGCTAGAATGAAGATATTTTTGCTTAATTCTTAATCTTTTGGAACACATGGTATATGTATGGGGGGGTTCCTTGTTTGGAATTTTCGCCCGATGTACTAGTTCCACTAGATTAGGATTTGAGCGAGAATATTATCATTTTAGATCGTTAAGTATAAATATCTCTATATGTTATCTAGTAATTCATATTTCTAGATTCGTGTAATTTCCGAATTTCGAGGACGAAATTCTTTTAAGGGGAGAAGAATGTAAAACCCCGAAATCTTTTTATAATGAAATATGTGAATTAATAGTAATAAATAATTCTTTTGTGATAAATAATCATATATATATATGATTGCATATGTTTATCAGTGTTTGGGGAACCCAACAGGTGGTTAAATGTGAGAGAAATCAGATGGATAGTCCAGCAACAACAGGAACACTCTTCTTGTTGTGCGGTCGACCGCGGCAGTCGACCGCGCAACGGTCAGAAACTTTTTTCTGGGTTTGGGTTATAACGGGTTGTTTGGGTCTTAGCGGGTTTCGGGTCGGGTTATGAGCTAGTACATATACTAATCAACCCAAAAGAATCTCTCTTCACCTGAGATCCAAAACCCTAGCCCCCTTCTCTTTCTTCTCTAAACCCTAGCTGGATCTGGCGATTTTGGGAAGTTCGAAGGATTTTCAGTGGGATTTCGCAGGTCAGATCGAAGGAGGATCATCCTCAGGGCATTTGTCAGCACCTAAGGCAAGTATCATCTCGCCCAATCCCTCACCTATATTTTCTATGAATTTTCTTTTGTTCTTTCATGAGTTTTGATAAGCCCAAAAAGGTATTTTTGTATAAAATTAAGTTCTCTATAATATGGATTACAAGAATCAAAGGTTTCAATTTATGAAAGTTCACAAATTTTCTGTTTAGTGAAGATCTAGATCTGAAATTTCTTAAACAAGAGTTAAATCATGATTTACTGTTATTAAAACATTTTTAACATGTTTCTCATGTATTAGAATATTAGGGATGTAGTTTACATGCTTAAAATTCCTTGTTCTTCTACTGTATGATTTTAGAGACGTTGAAATTTTTGTTATCGTAGAAATCAAGATTTTTATTTCAGGTTTTGAGCCGACAGAAACCCAGATTTGGGCTTCTGTCAGCTCTGCAGTCGACCGCAACGGTCGACCGCTGGGTGCACTGAAGAGCTGCGGTCGACCGCAAAGCCGTTTCGGTCGACCGCGACGCTCTGGCGGTCGACCGCGACGCTCTGGCGGTCGACCACGGTGCCGTAGCGGTCGACCGCCAGGCGCGTATCAGAGCGTGGTCGACCGCCGCACAGTCTGTTGCAAAATCTCCTGTTCTGTATGTTTTGTTCAAGTTCGAGGATTTGGCCTATGATTTGACTCTAGTTTTTAGTTTCACTATGTATCCATGCATGATAGATGATCTGAATGTACCAATTGGGGATATACACACTGATTTGAGTGTGAATTGATTTAAGTAGATTTCACTATTGAGTGTGAATTGATTTAAGTAGATTCCACTATGTATCTCAGCGATATTTTCACCATTTCACAGTCCTCGTGTTGGACTAAAATGCATAGAAGTCCTCGTGTTGAACTATAATCCATTTTAGTCATCGTGTTGGACATTTCCCACTTATTCCGTGAGTTTGGAAACTACAGTATATGGTTCCTGCATCGGACATAGTTCTGAACCCTGCATATGATTTTCTCACAGAAGCCCATGACATGACACTTATGTAGATTTTGACATGATATTCATGTAAGCTATAACATGATATTCATGTAGGCTATGACATGGCACTGCACTTACGTTCTGAGATTTGTTGTATTTCTTTTATTTTTTATTCCTGTACTAGAGTCTCGGGTTTGGTGGTTAGGGGTTTACAATTTGAGATACAAGGTATATACATGAGGGTTTTCTTGTTTGGATTATTTTCGCTCGACGTACCTATTCTCGTGTTGTAAATTTCTAAATACTAAAACCCCCTTTAGAAAGATTAATGATTTTATATCTATTAAGTATTATCTGTATTTTCTTATACAACGAGCCCTGTTCCCTTGGTGTTGGTTGTGATGTTACTCGCTAGTGCTTTGACGCTCGTTGTCCCTTCCTATTTCAGGTAACGAGCCAGGATCCCGGAGAGTCGCAGGTCGATGGCGACACACTTTTGTGTTCAGCTGTTTAGTTATGCTTATGTTGGAGCTCCACTATGTATTTTGTTAGACATTTGAGAGTATTGTTCTAGAAATTGTAAAGGCTGTGTACCTTATTTCCTTCTCATCAGATAGTTGTATTTGAGACATGTTGAGTATTCCTGTTTATCTTCTCAGATCTTGATTATGTACTTCTGCACGTTGGGTGATGAGACATTTATTTGATCATTATCATTTCATCGGTTATTCATGTATTATCATTTTCTTGCTTTTGTGCCTACACCTGTTATTGACTCTACTAGACAGATGTTAATTGTGATGGTGAAACATGTTATTGCACGGTGTGGTGCATGGCAGGTTTGACATTCTTGGTTTCACCTTGGACTACAGTCTTGAGTGAACCCAGGGGCGTCACAATCGAATTCTAGTTTACCGTATTATTAACTTACAAAAATGTAAGTACAGATATTTTGCATGAGGTGTTTGGAATTCCAGTAGTGATGAAGTTCCTTACGTATGTATTCACGCTGTTGTATTTTGTTTATGCCTTCCATGTTTATTATAGTTCTTTTTTCTGCTACATAAACCTGCATAATTATGTTGAATATGCTATACTATATTCATGATTTGTTGATGTGTTGAGAACCTTAGTAGTTCATGACTTAGTGGCCTCATGCGTCATGAACAGACTTAGTGACATGTGTGAGTGTGTTGACTTGTTTAGGCGGTGAACCCGAGTTTCCAATGAGGATTATGGTTAACTTAGAAAAACGAAAATAGTTAGGATGGGGAAGTTAGTGTTCATGTGATCAGATATGACTGTTGATGTATCTTCCAGGCTCGCGCCAGTGGTTGGTGTCGCCACTGGGGTTAGTTTGTAGGGCTAAAGTGAAGTGTGTACATCACTTTAGTCACTGGAATCGTTTCGTTACCCGAGTTTTGCTTGAGTTCGGACCAGGCAGAAAACGGTTTATGTGTAGTCCCTTGGCTGCATGTGCAGCGGGATTGGATGCACGTTGGGGATTTGTGAACAACCATTTATCCGATGACAGGAGCGTTGACTCTGTGTGAGATGTGGACCGCTGAGTTTTAGGTTGGTTAGTATTCAACCCAATTACTATATTCCCATAGCTGTATGTTACCATTAGATTTTTAGTTGCATGTATCATTGTCTATCTTGTTAATATTATTATTGTCATAGCATGGGTCGTTAGACCGTTTTATTGGTTCATGTGAGATCTTGTCGTGTGTCAGGCACGCTGATGTGCACCTATTTTCTCTGGTGTACGTCCGACTTAGAGGACGAATAGGTCCAGTTCGATGATGCAGTAGAGCTGGTGTATGCCCAGCCGGAGTGTCCTTCTGATGGAGTGGAAGAACAAACTGAAGTCTAGACGTGTTTTTCTTTATGTAGTAGTTGTTGAACACTAGAACTCTTTTACAATATTTTTCTTTAGTTGATGACAGATTTAGTTGTTTTGTTAATATTTCTATTTATTATGGACTATGTATTTATTATTTCCAAGTTGAACTGTTGATGTAGTATTTTATGTCTTGGAGGATCTGTTGATGATATGTTTATTTTTATTTTGGGTTATCTTTATATTCTTACTAATGTGATCGGGGACCTATGACTGAGATTTATATATTTGACGCTTAGCGTATTAGATTGAGAAGAAAAGAAAAAAAATGATAGTATATATTTCTTCTCAATCTAATACATCGCGGACTTATTCACGTTCCGATTCCCCGGTATTTTGGGAAGCGGGGCGTGACAGGTTTTTTTGGTGGCCCATGCAGGTCGCGGTCCCGAGTCCACACTAGTAAGGATATAGTAGTCAATTTAGATATATATCATATTTCATCCGTAAGACTACAATTAAGTTCTTATATTATTATTTTAGACTACAATTAATTTGTTATACTATTATTTTAATAACTATGTTTTTGTTCTTATTTCCCTATATATTGTTTTGAATTTAACCTTAGTTTTCCTTTGATCCTCATTTCTCTTCAGAATCATGGTGGATACTCGTAGTAATGATAACCCGTCCAGTAGCGGTGGCTAGATGACCGACGTAGATCCGTGCTAGCTTTTGGCGATGATTCAGGGGTTGGCTACGAATCAACAGCTCTTAACAGGAGAGTTATAGCTGGAGCCTCGGCACCAGCATCGCCCTCGCATAGAGAATAGGGTTAGAGAGTTTCGATATATGCGGCCTCCCTCCTTTTCTGGTGCCGAGGGACCCTTAGCAGCAGAGGAGTTCCTCAAGGTCACGGAGACTATCCTTACGGTGACTCATATTCCCTTTGCAGAGTGGGTAAATCTCATGGATGTTCAGCTCACGGATACAGCTAGGATTTGGTGGACTGCAGAGAAGGCTCATTTGGAGAGACCGATTTCGTGGGAAACCTTCACAAACCGTTTCAATAGGAAGTACTTCCCTCAATCGGCTCGGGACGAACTTTTGCGTAAGTTTGTTGAACTCAAGCAAGGAGGTAGATCCGTTGATGAGTATGAGGCGAAGTTCTCTTCCCTTAGTCGATACGCTCCTCATCTTGTCACAGACCCCACTATAAGGAGGCATCAGTTCCAGAAAGGTCTGGACAAGTATATTAGATTAGCTCTAGATGGTAGAGCATTTGCGACACACGATGTAGTACTGGATGCAGCACGTGAGATTGAGAGCGTGCAGAAGGAACCTGAGAACTCACACATGATTCAGAGCAGGACATCAGCAGTTTCAGTCCAGAATGTCGAGCGTCCCCCTTCGAGGTAGCAGCAGCAGAACTCACAGAGGCCGCAGCATTCTCAGCATCAGCCATTCCATCAGGCCCACCCTTATCAGCGTCCCGGAGTGCAGTCTCAGAGCCAGCCTTCTGTGAAGTGTTCTTATTATAGCCATGCTGGGCATATTCAGCAGGACTGTCCCAGGCGTCTTCGTTTGTGCTTCACCTGTGGGTTCCCCAATCATATCAGTCGGGACTATCCTCAGCAGCAGCAGGCTCGTTTGCCCCCACCTCCAGTTCAGACAGCTCTTCCAGCTCCACCTCGGCCTCCCCTGGCAGCACCGCCTCAACATAGATCTTATCCTCGAGCAGGACCACTTCCCCCACAGCGATAGGTATATCAGGAGGCACACAGGCAGCAACCACCACGCCAGACATTCATGATGTCAGCCGTAGAAGCTGAGACGAACTATCAAGCTATCATCGGTAAGAATTGTTCATCTTAGTCTTAATTGCATATGAACTTCCTTATTTAGCATTACATAATGATATCATGATAGGATTGTTTATGAATACTAAGTTAGTTGCCTTTACATCCTCTTATAATAGGCAAGGTTCTTGTTTCTTCCGTTCCTGCCTTATCACTCTTTGACTTTGGAGCCTCCCATTGTTTCTTGTCTCGTTGATTTGGGAGTGCCCATTCTCTTCCTATAACTCCTCTGACTGTGGGCTGTAATATCAACACTGGCAGTAGCATCTTAGTAGCATCCAGTGGTTATGAAGCATGCCCTGTAGTCATCTGTTGGAGGGAACTCTTCGCAGACTTTCTGGTGATTGATTTGCCGAGCTTTGATGCAATATTTTGGGATGGATTGTTGGGGTCGTTCTTTGCCACTATTGATTGTCGCCGCCGTAGCATAGTATTTGAGATACCGGATCACCCAAGATTTGAGTTCACCAGTGGCAGCACGTCGGCCTGACCTGTGGAGTATATAGCTAAACTGAAGAAGGCAACGTTAGCTATGATGCAAGTAGAATCCGAGAAGCCAATTGTAGTTCGAGAATTTAAAGATGTGTTTCCCGACGATATCTTCGGATTGCCACCAGATCGAGCAATTGAGTTTTCCATAAATTTGAAGCCGGGAGTTGCTCCGATCTCCAAGACTCCTTATCGTATGCCCCCGGCTAAGTTGGCCGAGCTTCGGACTCAACTGGATGATCTTTTGTAGAGAGGCTTAATTCGACCTAGTGTATCGGCCTAGGGAGCACCTGTGTTGCTTGTAGGGAAGAAGGATGGATCCAAGCGGATGTGCATCAACTACCGGGAGTTGAATGCGGTGACAGTGAAGAATAAGTATTCACTTCCCCGTATCGATGATATTTTCGATCAATTGGGAGGATCGATAGTATTTTCTAAGCTAGATTTGTGGAGCGGGTATCACCAGGTGAAGGTTAAGGATTCTGATGTCCCCAAGACTACGTTCCGGACGAGATATGGACATTATGAATTCTTAGTGATGTCGTTTGGTGTGACTAATGCACCGGCAACATTCATGAAGCTGATGAATTTGGTATTCTATGATGTGTTGGATAAGTTTGTGGAAGTTTTTATTGATGATATCTTGGTGTACTCTAAGAGTGAAGCGGAGCATGCAGAGCATTTGCAATACGTGTTGAAAACCTTGAGAGAGCATCGACTATTTGCCAAGTATAGTAAGTGCTAGTTCTGGCTAGATCGTATAGCATTCCTAGGACACGTGGTGTCAGGAGACGGCATATCAGTAGATTCGGAGAAGGTATCTGTAGTGAAGGATTGGCCTACCCCTAAGTCGGTGCTTGATATTAAGAGCTTCCTGGGATTAGCTGGTTACTACCGTCGCTTCATTAGAGATTTTTTGAAGATTACGGAGCCGATGACATGACTTACGAGGAAGGATATTAAGTTTGTCTGGTCCGACGCTTATGAGCAGGCATTCGAGGAGTTAAACTCTCGACTAATTTCAGCCCCGGTCTTAACGATACCCGATAAGAGAGGGAACTTTGAGGTGTTTTGCGATGCATCAGGTAGAGGATTGGGATGCGTTCTTCAGCAGGATGGTCATGTGGTGGCATATGCTTCTCGTCAGTTAAAGAAGCATGAACAGAATTATCCTACCCACGACTTGGAGTTGACAACTGTGATTTTTGCTCATAAACTTTGGAGGAATTATCTGTTGGGAGAGCAAGTGAATGTGTTCACTGACCACAAGAACTTGAAGTACATATTTACTCAGAAGGAGCTCAACATGAGGTAATGTCGATGGTTAGAACTGATGGCGGATTACGACATTGATCTTCAGTATCACCCTGACAAAGTCAATGTGGTACCAGATGCTTTAAGTCGTTTGCCGGCAATCATGACCCTCACGGCATAGTGGAAATTTCAACAAGAAGTGAGGGATATGAGTATAGAAGTTCTTCTTCCAGGAGTCACTGCTTCCTTGATGAATCTTCAGATTCAATCGATACTGGTCGAGCGAATCAAGACAGCTCAAGCAGGTGACCCATTTCTTCAGAAGTGTAGAGAGTTAGCAGTGGCTAGTCTTCGGTCGGAATTTGTTATTCATGACGACGGATCCTTATGATTTGGGAGTCATATTTGTGCACTAGGAGGAGATGTTCGAGAGGAGTTATTACGAGAAGCTCACAGCTCACCGTATTCTATTCACCCTAAAGGTACGAAGATGTATAAGTATCTAAAGCTGAATTATTAGTGGCGTGGTATGAAGAGAGATGTGGTTCGTAGTGTGGCTAAGTGCCTTGTATGTCAGCAGGTGAAGGCAGAGCATCAGCGCGTCGCAGGTCTTTTGCAACCATTACTTATTCTGGAATGGAAGTGGCAGCATGTCACCATGGACTTTGTCACTGGCTTACCTCGGAGCACTAGACAAAATGATGCTGTTTGGGTGATCGTAGATCGATTAACCAAATCGGCTCACTTCATTCCTTTCCGAGTGGGATAGTCGACGGAGCATCTTGCTCAGAGATACATGGAGGTAAAACATTTATCTCTATATATTTCAATGAGTTGTTTTTCCAAGAGTGTTAGTAAATCTCTCGTATTGCAGGAGATCGTACGATTGCACGGAGTTCCAGTGTGAATCGTTTCGGATCGCGATACCCGATTTACCTCAAAATTCTGGAAGAGTTTGCAGGCGAGTCTTGGGACCAGTCTCAGTTTTAGCATAGATTATCATCCCCAGACCGATGGGTAGTCAGAGAGGACTATTCAGATTTTGGAGGATATGCTTAGAGCTTGTATGCTTGACTTCCACGGGTCGTGGGAAGATCACTTGCATTTGGTGGAGCTTACATACAACAATAGCTTCCAGGCTAGTATTGGAATGGCCCCTTTTGCAGCATTGTATGGTAGGAAGTGCCGTTCTCCGCTGAGTTGGGACGATGTTGGCGAACGAGAGATTTTTGGGCCAGAGTTGATTGATAAATCAATTGATGCAGTCAGGATCATTCGGGAGCGATTTTGCATACCGCAGGACAGATTCAAGCATTGGGCAGATGCGAAGCGCCGACATTAGTTTTAGCCAAGAGATCGTGTGTTCCTGAAGATTTCCCTCAACCGAGGTACCATTTGCTTTGGAAGGCGTGGAAAGTTGAGTCCGCGATATGTGGGACCTTTCGACATATTAGAGAGAGTGGGAGAAGTGGCGTACTGACGTGCATTACCACCCGCCCTGGCTGGAGTGCATAACGTATTCCACATTTCTCAATTACAAAAATACGTTGGAGATCCGTGTCATGTCATAGATTTCTCGGAGATTGAGGTGCGATCCGATTTGACATAAGAGCAGCAGCCTGTGGAGATTTTGGACCGAAGGGAGAAGACCCTTCGGAACAAGACCATTTCGCTTGTTCGTGTAATGTGGCACCCAGATTCTCCTTGAGAATCGACTTGGAAAACTGAGTCTGAGATGTGACAGTGATACCCTTAACTATTTCCTGAATCCTAGCTGTCACATCTTGTATCTTACCTTGTATTATTCTTGCATTACGTTTCCCTTGCTTATGGTCATGTAATTGATTTTGAATCCTCCTCTATATGAGTTGAATTGAGTCTCTCGTTCTATATTTTGTCCTTGGGATCCTATGCATCATTCTTATTTTAATTTCGAGGGCATAATTTGTTTTAAGAGGGGTAGAATGTAATGACCATAATTTGTAGATACCGATTTAAATAATTTTCTTTGTATTTAATTATTAAATTTTATTATTAAAATGAGTATTTATATTTTAACCGATTTAAAAAAAATTAATGATTTAAAAATCTGATTTTATACTTATTTGGCTAATTATAAATTAAATTGTTTTTAATTAATTTTTGTAACATTTTAATTATTTTTCTGTTCATTTTGGTTTTAAATAATTAAATATTACGGTTACCCTCTCACTCTACACTCCCCTGAAAATAATACCCCCTGTTTCCTCAACAACCCATCACCCTACACTACGTACCTACATCCCACTTCCTAAAACAACTACCCCACGTACACCCACGCCATCCCCAACTCCTTCATTAAATAATCTGCTCTCTCTCTCTCATTAATATAATCTCCCTCAAATTCTTTCTCTCTCTCTCATTCTATTTTCTCTCTCCCTACCTCGTTTTTCATACTGCCCTACACCCCAGAACCCCCTACTCTGCTGCTCCAGTCGCGAATCCGCCCGACACCCTTCCCTGGAGCTCGACCCGCAGCCCTCCGACCTCGCCCTAGCCCTGGTCAACGCCGATGATCCCCAGCAGCGCCATCCCACCGAACTCCAACTCTAACGCCGTTGCCAACACCCTCCAGCAACCCACGCTGCCTAAGTTCGCTTCTCTGCTCCTTATCTCGCCGTTCAGCCCCGACCACGTCATCCCCGAACGCCCTCAGCCGCCCTCCGACCACCGAGCTCACTGCCCCCTTCACCTCCGACTGAGCTCCCCTCATTCCAGAACTCCGTCGAGCTCCGCCTTCCCCCTTTCACCGCCTTCGGCTCCGTTACCCTGAGCTTCGCCGCCACTGCATCCAGCCACTTCACCCCTCCTCTCTTCGACCACGCTCTCCTCCGCCCCCAACCCCCTCGACAATAGACCCTCAACCGCCTTCAACCTCTAGCACCTCCTTGCCGACCACTATCCACCCCACTCCGTCGACCTCATCCCGCCCACCGAGCCTCCAACCTCCCCATCTTCTTTTCCAGTCGTCCGACAACAGCCACCCGTCGCTGCGGTCCCTCGACAGTCCTCTTCCCGTTGTCGACGTCGATTCGTTCGACAAATACACCGAGCCAAGATCTTGCATTTACCCTTGTTGTTAATTAATGGTTAATATTATTGTTAGTATGATGATTGTATATAGTTAAATTATTATTGTGGTTAATATACATTTGTGAATATCTACGTGGAATGATGATTGCGAGCGCACGGTAAAAATTTAGATTAATAATGTTGTTATTCGTATCGTTAAGAAATTACGAACATGAAATGACAAGTTATGTGTTAAAATTAGAATTTACAAAATTTTTATCGAAATTAAATTAATTATGGGAAATTTATGAAATAGAAAAATATTACTTTTCATGCAGGGAGGAATTAATATATTTTATTATATGAATATTTTTATTTTAATTAGTTACGACAAAAAATAGTTTTAAAGAATAATTTTGGAAAAAGAATATTATTACTTATGATAGTATGATTGATCGTTGTAGAGCGCGACATTTCAGGTACAAAACGACATCGAATTCTAGTTTACCGTATTATTATCTTAGAAAAATGTAAGTACAGATATTTTGCATGAGGAGTTTGGAATTCTAGTAGTGATGAAGTTCCTTACGTATGTATTCACGCTGTAGTATTTTGTTTATGCCTTCCATGTTTATTATAGTTCTCTTTTCTGCTACATAAACCTACATAATCATGTTGAATATGCTATACTATATTCATGATTTGTTGATGTATTGAGAACTTTAGTAGTTCATGACTTAGTGGCCTCGTACGTCATGAACAGACTTAGTGACATGTGTGAGTGTGTTGACTGGTTTAGGCGATGAACCCGAGTTTCCAATGAGGATTATGGTTAACTTAGAAAAACAAAAAGAGTTGGGATGGGGAAGTTAGTGTTCATGTGATCGGATAAGACTATTGATGTATCTTCCAGGCTCGCGCCAATGGTTGGTTTCACCATTGGGGTTAGTTTGTAGGGCTAAAGTGAAGTGTGTGCATCACTTTAGTCAGTAGAATCATTTCGTCACCTGAGTTTTGCTTGAGTTCGGACCAGGCAGATAATAGTTTACGTATAGTCCCTTAGCCGCATGTGCAGCGGGATTGGATGCACGTAGGAGATTTGTGAACATCCATTTATCCCATGACAGGAGCGTTGACTCTGTGTGAGATTTGAACCACTGAGTTTTAGGTTGGTTAGTATTCGACCCAGTTACTGTATTCCTATAGTTGTATGTTACCATTAGATTTTCAGTTGCATGTATCATTGTCTATCTTATTAATATTATTATTGTCATAGCATGGGTCGTTAGACCGTTTTTTTGGTTCATGTGAGATCTTGCTGTGTGTCATGCACGCTAACGTGCACCTATTTTCTCTGGTGTGCGTCAGACTTGGAGGACGAACAGGTCCATTTCGATGATGCAGTAGAGTCGGTGTATGCCCAGCCGAGTGTCCTTCTGATGGAGTGGAAGAACAAACTAAAGTCTAGACGTGTTTTTCTTTATGTAGTAGCTGTTGAGCACTAGAACTCTTTTACAGTATTTTTCTTTAGTTGATGATAGATTTAGTTGTTTTGTTAATATTTCCATTTATTATGGACTATGTATTTATTATTTCCAAGTTGAACTGTTGATGTAGTAAGGGTATGTTGAACCCATATTTTATGTCTGGAAGGATTTGTTGGTGATATGTTTATTTTTATTTTGGGTTGTCTTTATATTCTTACTAATGTAATCGGGGACCTGTGACTGAGATTTATATATTTGATGCTTAGCGTATTAGATTGAGAAGAAAAGAAAAAAATGATAATATATATTTTTTCTCAATCTAATACGTCGCGGGCTTGTTCACGTTCAGATTTCCTGATATTTTGTGAAGCGGAGCGTGACAGCTTCCCCCTTCTCTATATAAGTCGAAGGGCTGGTAGTAGCTCGGTGTGGGAACAAGCAGCGAGAGTGAAGAGAACCCCCTACTAGCTTTGTGCTCTCTGGAGCTTTGTGCGATCCTCTCCCTTCTGTGAGCTTTTCCTATCCATCGCTTTGTGCGATCCCTTCACCCATTGTGAGCTATTGAGGAGAGAACCATTGGTGAGTTCCCCCTGTTTTCTTGGTGGTGCACAGGAGAGGAGAACAGGAACTGGTTGAGCAGGCTTCTGAGCTAAACATCGACGATAACGATCTCTCAACAGTGGTATCAGAGCCTTGTTGAGTCGTCGCCATTTACGTCGCCGGACTACCGTAGGACTGCCGCCAGACCGCCATAGGAACAGCACTGGACCGTCGCGTTGGTAAGGTTGAAACCCTCTCCTAAGGTTTCGCTCAGGTGAATTGACTGAAAAACAAACTCTTATCAGTGTTGTCATTCCGCTGTAGTTAAGCCCTAACTTTATTGAAATTTACAGTAAAATTCTAAATTTTTTTTCAGCTAGAGTTGCATTTTATTTTTCTGAAAAATAGTTTTTGTTATTGTTTGTGCTCGATCGTGTGAAAGAACAAAGAGATTGAAACAAAAACTCTATGTTCATCATTCTTCTCATTTGATAGTGCTAGTTGCTTCACACGTTTCGAGCCGGATAATTACCGAAATCATATTTGTTCATACTAGTTATTGTTTGTTTTTTTGTGTAAAAAATGTCTGCTGCTAATCAATATGGTATGGTTTTGTTCAACAAAAAATCTGATTTTAGTATTTGGAAACAAAAAATATGCATTTTAATTCAATAGAAGTCATTTCGGGCAATTGGTTAGACTTATTCGACTTCTGACACTGAAGAAAAATGGCTGAAATGAACGAAAATGCTTATTCCATAATTTATTTTAACTTATCTAACTCTATGCTTAGAAAAACTAGAATTTTGGAATCTACTAAAAACCCTTTGGGATAAATTTGAAGAACTCTATATTGAAACCTCTTTGCCTAGTAAAATGTTTTTTCTTGAAATTTTTTTCAAATTTAGATTGGATATGTCTAAGGACATTTAGGAGAACCTGGATGTTTTCACAAAACTTATTTCAGATATTAAGTTAACTGGTGATAAACATATGGATGACTATACTCCTATTGCCCTTCTAAATGCTATTCCTGACTCATATAGTGATGTGAAATATGCTATTAAATATGGTAGAGATGAGGTTACCCTTGACATTGTGGTCAATGGTCTTAAGAGTAAGGAATTAGATTTAAAACATTCTGGAGGAAATAAATATTATGGTGAGGTTATGCATGTGAGGGGTAGGCCTCAGAATAGGTAATAACTAAAAGCATGCTAGTAATGGGGAATCAAGTAAGAAAAAATTTGAAAATGGAAGGGGTAGATCTAAGTCCAGGTTTAAAGTTAAAAAATACTATAATTATCATGAAACTGATCACTTTATTAAAGATTATCCTAAGCCTAAAAAAATCAGCAAAATGATCATGCTAATATGGTTGTCTGTTAGGGCAAAATGGGTGAACTTTTTATGTGATTCTTTGTGTAAATCAGATTGGTTAGTAGTCTCTTGTTGTACTTTTCATATGACTCCTTTTAAAAACTTATTTGAACTCTGTGTTATGTGATTCTTTGTGTAAATCAGATTGGTTAGTAGACTCTTGTTGTACTTTTCATATGACTCCTTTTAAAAACTTATTTTCAAACTACAAGAAAATAAAGAATGACTTTGTGTCAATGGCAAATAAAATAAAATGCAATGTTTTAGGAACTGGTCATGTATGCCTTAGGTTTTCTTCTGGTTCTGTGTTTACTTTGAAGGATGTTAGGTATATTCCTGATTTACGTTATAACTTGATTTCTTGTGCACCTCTAGAAAATGATGGTTAGGAGGAAAAATGGAGTAAAGTGGTTATAAAAATTCAGAAAGGATCACTTGTTATTTTTACTGCTGAAAAACAAAATAACTTGTATGTTTGTCATGCTAAACCTGTGCTTGATTCTGTTAATTCTGTGATAGGTGATAAATCTGTTTTATGGCATATTAGATTAGGTCACATGAGTAATAAAGGATTAGAAATTTTGCATAAAGGAGGTCACTTTGGTAGTGATAAAATATGCCCCATCCTTTTTTGTGAATCTTGTATGCTAGGAAAACAACATAGGGTTAGTTTTCCTATTTCTTCTTTTCCTAATTAGTCTAAGTGCACTGATGTACTTGAATATTTACATGCTGATGTGTGGGGTCCCTCTAGTGTTCCTACGCATGGTGGGAACCAATATTTTCTTTCCATAATTGATGATTATTCTACGAAAGTCTGGGTTTTACCTATGAAACAAAAATATAAAGTTTTTGATAAATTTAAAAACTAGAAAATTATGATTGAAAACCAAACGGGAAAGGAAATTAAAACTCTTAGGACAGACAATGGTCTTGAGTTTTGTAACAAATAATTGAATGATTTGTATGCTACTTGGGGTATTAAAAGGCATAAATCTGTTCCCTACACACCCCAGCAAAATAGGGTTGCTAAAAGGATGGATAGAACTCTCTTAGAGAGGGTGAGGGTCATGTTGGTCACATCTGGCTCTCCAAGAAGTTCTGGGGAGTAGCTGTTTGACTACAGCCTATTTGATTAATAGGTCTCCTTCTCATCCCTTAGGAGGGAAATGCACAGAATTTGTGTTCATGGGCAAACCTCTTGATTTAAATAATTTGAGAATTTTCGGGAGTGCTGGCTATGTGCATCAAAGGATTGATAAATTAGAATCTAGATCTAAGAAATGTGTTTTCTTAGTATACCCTGAAGGGGTAAAAGGTTATAGGCTTTGGAATAGGGGTTTAAGGTAGTGATAAGTAGAGATGTTGTTTTTAATGAATATGAATTTTGATGCGGCATAATTATGTACCAAAATTGCAAGTACATAATTGATCAAAGTATAGTATAAAAAGTTATCGATCCCACGAGGAAGGTGATTTTAAGAGATTATTAGAATTGGTTCTTATGTTGTGTGCATGGCAAAATAGAATTAAAGAATAAGTGTGAGAGTTATGATGAGTGAGAGTGATTGTTTTGAATATATACAAGTAATAATAAATTAAATTTTAGAGGAAAGAAGAAAGAATCAAAGAATAAAATAAAAAGCAAGAATAAAAAGAGAAAAATCAAGAAAATAAAAGAAGGAGGATTCAATTAAAGATAAGAGAGATCTAGAATTGAACCCACTAACTAATCTCAATTATAAAATACAAACTATTCCCTTTTTATCATATTTCAATTTAGATTTATTAAGCATAGATTATCAAACCATTTAAGGAAAGTATAACCTATCAAATTATCATCTAAATCAAAATTACAATTCATGATAAGAACAACAACAAGATAGTAATCCTAGAATTCATAAGCATAACCTATCAAACCATTTAAGATAAGCATAGATTATCAAATTCTTCTTCTACCAATTAGTTTTCTAGTTGATTATCCTAAACATGAATATTAAGTGCAAGAGAATAATTCATACAATATCAAGGAAACTAGACTAGTTTCATACAAGTCTAAGATTCCTTTTAAGAATTAATTTCACATCTTAAGAAATAAAAGCAAGAAGAAAAAGAACTAATTACAAAAATAAAAAGAAAAGAAAAATCTAAACTATGAATAAGAAATAAATCTAACTACAAAGAATTAAAATCTAAACTACAAAATAAATTATAAAAATTAAATGCAAGAAAATAAATCTACTCTACAAATTAAAGTGCAAAAAGAAATAAAAAGATAATAAAATAAATCTACACTACAAGCATGAATGTAAATCTAACTAATAAGCAATAATAAAAAAATTACTAAAAAGAAATAAAAGAGAAAAATAAAAGAAATGCAAACCTTCAAATTGCTCTTCATCTCCATCTTCATCATTCAACAAAGAGAAGAAAAGAAAAATATAAAGTGGAGAAAAATTCTTTTATTGATTGTAATAAAAAGTTACAATTTTAGAATGTCTTTTCAATTAAGAGTAACCATCCTCTCCAAATGGAGTTACAAATTTTTTTACACCTCTAACCCCTCACTCTCTACCCCTATTTATAGTAAACATCAATGAATGTGAGCTCTTGGATTGAAATCTTATCCAAAACAAGCAAATTTCAGCCCTTAATTCATAACTGACTGTACGACGGTATCGATACCAGCATCGATAGGGGTATCGATACCAGCATTGATAGGGGTATCGATGCTGGCATCGATGCCCAGTTCTCTCCTGTTGTTGTCCGAGCTTTTCTCTTGTTCTTGGACTTAGGCTTTTGGGCTTTGCCATTTCTTCTTCTTTTTAGCTTTGGGCTTTTGGATAAATTGGCAATTGGATTTTCCAATGGGCTTCTTGATTTCTCTTTTGCTTCATTTCTTCATTTGCTCAAGGGCCATTGTTGAGAGATGGGATTTTTAGGATTTATTCTTTATTAACCTGCATTTAAAGATAAAAATAATTATTAGTGTTATATTTATTCATATAAAATAGATAACGATGGTATAAAAGTATAATAAAAATATGATTATCAAATACCCCCACACCTAAACTTTTGCTAGTCCTCTAGCGAAGAAAGAGAAAAGAAAATCTAACTCACTTTCGCAGGAATCGCGCTTGTATTTAGCTCATACAACAAGCCTTTAAACCCCTAGGTTACCCTAGTGGACGAGTTATAGTCTCGTGAGGGTTTGCAGTGAATATAACCATAAAATTCGGTCAATTTGCCCAGTTAAAGAAGTCGGTAAATAACTAATTTTCTTTGATATATTTAGACATCTTAATTTAAGCTAGTTAATACTCAAGAAAACATTTTTATATATAACTCCAAGGTAAATTTCCTAGAAAATCTTTTCATTATAGCAATACAAAACCAAGTCAAATCTTAGAAATTTAATTTAAAATTTTTGAAAGGAACATGCTAACTCTTTGTTTTAAATAACTTTCAAGTCTCTTGATCAAAAATTATTTTTCAAGACTATATATACAAAATAACAATATATATAAAAAAATGGTTAGTGTTATAT
>BQKN01060730.1:40243-62081 GCA_022839385.1 Asparagus kiusianus | reverse complement strand
GTTGGGTCGGGCTAGCATATGAATTGTCTAAGTCCGTTTCATATGTAGCGTTGTGCTAACGGAATGAACTCGCTTAGACTTAGCGCTACGATATTGAATACGTAGACTTGGTCATTTTTTACAGGAATGGACAACCCGGTAACACGTGTTAGGTGTAGACTTTAGGATTTTTGGCAAATCCTCAGACGTCAATGGGTTTGATGAGCCTTTACCGACTACCGTTTGGGTCGGGCTAGCATATGAATTGTCTAAGTCTATTTTATATATAAGTTGATCTAACCGAATAAACTCCCTTAGACTTAGTGCTATGATATTGAATACACAGACTTGGTCATTTTTACGAGAATGGACTACCCGGCAACACGTGTTAGGTGTAGACTTTAGGATTTTTGGCAAACTCTCAGCCATCAATGGGTTTGATGAGCCTTTACCGACTACCGTTTGGGTTGGGCTAGCATATGAATTGTCTAAGTCCATATGTAATGTTGTGCTAACAGAATGAGCTCCCTTAGACTTGTATTCTGGTATCTTTTTCAATCAGTGAAATACTAAACCGACAACGCGTGTTAGGCATTAACTTATCCCTACTTAGAATTCAGGATAAAATTCCTCGTGCGTGTAAAGCATTGATTACGGTGTTAAAATATGGTGTCTTCTCTTGTGGCAAAGATGAACCCGACATTGAAGAGGAAGAATTTTATGTTCTATCTCCAATCCTTCTCTTAGAGCAGAAGCGAACTTGATACTAAGGAGGAAGAATTTTATATTCTATTTTTGGTTGCAAAAGAAACTCAATGTGAGATTTTTATTTTGAGAATATTTGAGGTGAAACTAAGGATGGGATCTCCACTCTGAGAATCGAAAAATTCAGATAACCCTACCTTTTATAGGATTGGTTATCTGACTTGAAGATGAGTTTCCCACTTCAGCCCTAACTTTTATAGGATTGACTAAAGGAAAAGGGGTGAGAGTTTTTCGTTTATCAAAAAGAAATCCTGGCTTGGGCTATAATTGTTCGATGGTTTTGACCAAGATGAAGTACTGAGACGACCCTAACTTTTATAGGTTTGGCTGTTCAATTAGGGTGAAGGTCTTTCGTTTATCGAAAGGAAAGAATCCGACTTAAAAGTGTGCCTCTCGTTCATTGAAGAAATCCAGCGGGGAATTTGGCTTTGGTTGTGGTCCTAACTATAGAAAGGTTTGACCAAATGAGGAGTTTGAAATAACCCTAACTTTTATAGGTTTGGTCACTCAAATTGTGGACCTCTCGTTCATTGAAGGAATCGAGAGGGGATTTTGGTTGTGGTTGTGGTCTTAACTATAGGAAGGTTTGACCAAATGAACAGTAAGAGTGGGAGTGCAAATTATAGTGGGAGTGTTGATTCGTACAAATCACTCGAAGGGAGTTCTCAGTGTTAAGTGACAAATACTTAACACGAAGGGGTTTGACAATTATCACTGATCAGGAGATTAAAATTTCGAACACTATATCTGGACTCTAACCATCGGAGTGTTGAGTGCACATACATAGCAGGAGCTTGAGTGGAGTAAACCAGAGAGAATTTTAGTGGACCCACCGTTAATTAATTTGATCGGCGAGGGATTTTGTAGGGGAAGAGTGTAAATCGACAACAACAATGGGAGTTTTGTGAGGGAATATTATAGCCAATCTAGCTGATCTCGGGTTGTCCTTAAAAACACACTGTACAGTATTCTCCAGGAACTTCCTATTTTAGCGAGTTATCCTGACTGTACTAAGGATAGTACTTTTTCAGGAATTTCCTATTTGTTGGCATTATGATCTTGTCACCATCTTAGGTGACCAAACGGTATGTGCCATTAGAGTAGACCGTTTTTATCGTAAATAGTCCTTCCCATTTGGGTTGAAATTTACCTTTCTTCTTTGAGTTGAGTATCATTGACCGTCGGACGACGAGAACCAAATATCCTTCTTTATTGCTTCGTTGCTTGACTCATTTGTCGAAAGCACGAGAAATTCTAGCTTGATAAAACTCAATTTGTTGTTGAGCTTCCAAACGCTTCTCGTCTAACATCTCAAGTTCTTCAAGCTGTTTTTTATGTTGTTCCTCTGTCGTCATCCCTGTTGCGAGAGCAATACGGAGGGATGGAATTTGGATTTCCAGGTGAAGAACAGCTTCACATCCATAGACCAATGAGTATAGAGTCTGCCTGGTGGGCATGCGAACTGTAGTGCGATAGGCCCAAAGGGCTTCACCAAGTTTGTCATCCTAGTCTCGCTTGTTAGTTCTCATGATTTTTGATAAAATCTTTATGATTGTCTTGTTAAACGCCTCCGCTAATCCATTTGCTGTGGGATTATATGTCGTTGATGAGCCATCTTCGATTCTGAATTTCCCGAAGAATTTGATGAAGGAATTGCTCATAAACTGATGGCCGTTGTTGTGTACGATTCTTCTCGGAACTCCATATCGGTAGATGATATGGTGTTTAATAAACTTGATGATGTTGCTAGTCTTCACTTCTCTTAGTGGCACTGCTTCAGCCCACTTCAAAAAATAATCGGTGATTGCCAAAATGAAATGGTCCCCTTTGACTGACGGTGGAAAGATAGGACGGACTATATCTATTCCCCATGTCTCGAATGGCCATGAAGTGGCTGATGGGTGTAGGTGTTCTGGGGGTTGATGCATGTAATTTGCGTGTATTTGGCACACGTGGCACCGTTGGGCTTAGTCAATCGCGTCCTTGACTATGGTTGGCCAATAATACCCCATTCTTCTAAGACGATCACAGAGCTTGGGACCGGGTTGATGTGCTCCACAAGTTCAGTCATGAGCTTCTTTGATAGCTTCTTCTGCTTCTTTTGTTGAGAGGCATCGAAGCAGTAATCCATCATATGCGCGTCGATACAATGTTTGGGTTGTTGAGTTGTAATAGAAGCTCAGTGCCCTTCATCGCACCGAGCCTCTTTCTTTTACATCTTGTGGTAAAATTTCATGCACGACGTAGTCGATAATAGGGAATCACCAATCTCGAGGTTCGAGTTCAATCTTGGCCGTGTGCGCCTCTTTGATTTCCAAAGCGCATTCCAGCACAAAAAGTTGATGAGTTTTGATGGTAACGCATTGTTCGGTGTCGGGAGGTTGCGCCAAAGATACTGCTAATACTGCCAATACATTTACGTACGTGTTTTGGAGACGTGGAATGTATTTGATGAAGAATCCCTCAAACGAACTTTCCATCTCGACGGCCACCTTGTGGTACGGTATCAAGTCTTGATTCCTGACTTCGTACTCTCCTCAAATTTGATTGACTATCAATTGAGAATCACCAAAAGCTTTAAGATATTCAACACTCAGCTCTTTGGCAAAGCTAAGACAGATAAGCAGCGCATTGTACTCGGCTATGTTGTTGGAGCATTTTCCTATCAATGAGTACGCTCGGGGTATTACGTGCTTCTTCGGAGAGACTAGGATGACTCCGACTCCTGCAGAGATCTTAGAATTACTCGGAGCGCTAGCCGTGTTGGTTGCTCGGGAAGCGCCGTAGAAGTACAATTGCCAAATGTGTTGATGAGAAGTAACATTGACCTCATGGGTTTCGTCTGGCAAATCTTCATACAATTCGGCCACATCAGTTGTAGGGTTAGTTGCCAAGAGATCACAAATTGTCTGTCCTTTGACTGGCTTCTGTTGTTTGAAGTGCAAATCGTACTGGGATAGGAGTAGGGCCCATTTTGCTAATCTCTAATTCATAGCGACTGATTGTGTCATAAATACCTAAACTGTGTTAACGTTTGAAATGACATAGATTGTTTGTCCAACGAGATAGTGCCGCATCTTTTGGATGGCGAACACCAAAGCGAGGCATTCCTTCTCGATCATTGGATATCAAGACTCAGCACCTACCAAAGTTCGGCTTAAGTATTAGATGGCCTGTTCGTGATCGTTATCATCATCTTGTACGAGTAAAGCACTTAACGAGTGGTTCATCGTCTTAATATAAATCAAGAACGGTTTACCTAATTTCTGTGCCACGAGAATAGGAGGATTCACCAGATATGCTTTGATATCCTCGAATGCCTTTTGACAAGCGTCGTTGTGACGCCCCTGGGTTCACACAAGGCTGCAGTCCGGGGTGAAACCAGGAATGTCAAACCTGCCATGTACCATACCGTGCAATAACATGTTTCACCATCACAATTTCTATCTCTCTAGTGGAATCAACAACAGGTGTAGTACAAAGCAAGTAAAAGATTTTACAACAAATACTTGATGAAATGATAGGACTCAAATTAATACATCTCATCAATCAAATAAGCTGAAATACATAGTCAAAGTTTGAAATGGATAATAAAGGTCAGGAGACCTCAACATGTCTCAAAGTACATAATGTCTGATACAGGAAATAAGGCACACAACCTTTATAACTCTAGAACATAAACCTCTCAAGTCTAAAATGTCTCAAGTGGAGTACAAAATAAAATACATCTAAAAAGAGGATAATAGATACTAGTAAGGGTTGTCCTCAACCTGCGACTCTCCGGGCTCCTGGCTCGTTACCTGAAAGGGGGAGGGACAACGAGCGTCAAAGCGCTAGCGAGCAACAACACAACCAACCCCAAGGGAAGGGCTCGTTGTATATGAAAATACAGTTAATACATAATATTATAAATCATTTACACAAACATTAATGGGTTTTAGTACTTAGGGAAATACAACACGAGCATAGGTACGTCGAGCGAAATAATCCAAACAAGGAAACCCTCATGTATATACCTTGTATCTCAAATTGTAGATCCCTAAATACAAAACCCGAAGTTGGTCACAAGAACAATAAAGAAAAGAATACATACCCATCACTACCGATAAAATGGAAATAAAACGAAGCTACAATAGGTGTCATGTTCAACCTAGGTAGCTATCATGCCCCAGCCAAAAACAATATGTCGTGTGCCCAACTTGGTTAAATAACATGCTCAAGGTTTAGCAAAAGTCTAAAACATGATTGAAATGGATTATAGTCCAACACGAGGACTCTAATAGGTTATAGTCCAACACGAGGACTTAACATGGATTATAGTCCAACACGAGGACTGTGTTTATGAACCATGGAATACTAGTAGTGAAGGTATACATATTCTACTCTTGTACATGCCTCGATGTACAAATCTAAACTTGTGTCAGAAAAATCATCTCATATGTGTAGATAAAATCATAAATACTGTAATTTAATACCCTGTAAACAAGGCAACATTCTCATGTTCAACAAAAGCTCAACAGAACACTCGATCATATATCAACACTGTATGAAAGTATAAGCACAGTAGGTGATCAAGCAGAAATACAAACAAAATAGGAAAAACTTCGATGGGTTGACTCATGATCAGCTATGAGTTGACTCAGCAGACACTTATGAATAACAAGAATTAACTTCGTGAGTCGACTCATGACAGTCATGGGTCGACTCAACATGATGAGTCATGAGTCAACTCACGGGCTACAAACTGGATATTTCACAACTGCAGCTCGTCCATCTCGTTCCATACTCCCTCTATACTGATCTCCACCTCCATAACTATCAATTCTAGACTACGAGGCAAAGATAAATTCATATATAGCATGAGCAATGAACATTAGCATGTTAGACCTAACTTTTAACTCCTAAACATGAGTGAAAACATATAATCAAAAATAAAAACTCATATTTTTTATTCTTAAAAATATTTCCAGATCTGGGTTTTCTTCAAAAACATCGTTGGTGAGGATTTAAAATCTGAAACACATGATTTCTAGCATTCACCCTAATAAGAACATTGATTTATACTTGAAAATAAGTCTTAGGCTCAATAAAACTCAAGAAAACATTTATAAACTATTAAAAGCATGGGAGAAGGATTGGACGAGATGTTACTCGCCTCAGAAGTGATGATGAACAATATCCTTCGCTGCAATCCACAAAAAGCCGCTAAAAATCCCCAAAAATTGTCCAAGGATACCCAAAAACGGGCTAGGGTTTAGAGGGGGAGAGGAGGCAAGGGTTTCTCTAGGGTTTGCTGATGAAAAAGAGTGTTTTCGGGTGGAGGGAAATATATATGAGTAGATAAAACCCGACCCGAAACCCAACAGACCCGAACTGAGAAAAGCCAAAAATCCACGATGAGTCAACTCATGGTATATTATAGGTCGACTCATGGGTCATGGGTCGACTCATAATTCATGAGTCGACCCAGCAGAAACTAAATGGCAACAAGACTCGATTTTGTGAGTCGACTCATGACACTCATGGGTCGACTCAACATGATGAGTCGACTCATGACATATCATGGGTCGACTCATGGACTAAAAACTGCATTCTTCGATTTCTGTTGCACACGATTTGAAATTTTGCATACTCAACCTCATTACCGATGCACATATGCATACTCAAAAATCTACGAGGTCTTACAGTCGTCCCAAATGAACGACACACCATTCTTGGTGAGTTTGGAAAACGGTTGGTATTTTCCGGATAGATTCGAGATAAAACGACGAATATAGGCTAGCCGTCCTTGCAATCCTCTGAGTTCTTTATTGCTTTCACTTTGTCGGGGTCAATGCGGATACCCTTCATGGTGACGACGAATCCCAGAAACTTACCGCTGGATATTCCGAGGAAAGACTTAGTAGGGTTCATCTTTAACTGATGAGTCCACATAAGATTGAACATCGTCCTCAAATCTCTGATATGGTTGTTTTTATTATGACTCTTCACGACTAGGTCGTCGACATAGCACTCGACGTTTTTCCGGAGGTGTTTGTAGGCGTATAAAATTGCCTATAAGTCCCACAATACAGCTCGACGACGCCAATTCAACAAACGGACCATCGAGCGACGTACCCAAGCACGACCGTTATCCCGCCAGCACCGAAGCCAAGCCATACGCAACGGAGCAGGTTAACGAGGCGACGAAGCCAACAAATCGCACCCAAGCATTGGAATGCATCCACTCGCACGCGGAATCGAACCAACGTTTCGGGGAATCACCGAGTCGTCTAAACAAGAGCGAACTCGGTGATATAACGATCGAATCAAGATCGGTTTCGGACTCGAACTCAGAAGCGGATTAACTGCCATATTTGGAATCAAGTCAACAAGTCGATTCCAGATCAACTCAACCACAAACTGAAATACGTCGGAACCGGAAACAACGGGAAACGACAAAACGACGGAAACCCGGGGACTCGGCCTTAGCCGAGCCACCCCAGGGTGGCTCGGCCCAAGCCGAGCCACCCACAGGTGGCTAGGCTCAGAACTGTGCAAACGCACAGTTCTGAGTGCCTATAAATAGGCCAGGGCATGGTTCATTTCAGAGGGGGGATTTTGGAGGGTCGAAGCTCTGCCGGATTGGAATCTGAGATCTAAAAAAGATTGGAGCTTTAGAAGATTGAAGACTTGGACTTTGAGATCCGGTGCTCGGCGATCATCCACGCCAAATAAGGCAAGAGTTCGAGAGGGACCGGATCTGAGATCTACACGATTTTCCTCCGGATCTAAGCTTGGTTCTTAGATCCCGAGAAGAGTCTCGAATTCGCTTGGTCGATTTCGACACTTGGGCTACTATTTCCTTGGTGAATTAGTACCCCACACGGCTATTATTTCCTTCGTGAGATAATACCCGTCATATCGTGTAGATCCGACCGGATCGAGATCACGCGGTGGTCCACGGCAAATAACCCCGGCGCAGGCAAAGAACCCACACAAAGCGAGTGACCGCAAAACAGGAGCTCGCGATTCGTTCGACATAAAAGGAAACAAATTGTAATCTTTCTTTTTTGTATTTTGATTTTCATTGTAACCGGCTCTTATAAAAAGACCGGATCTTTGTAACGCATAAAGTTGTTAACTAAGATAGCAATGACATCAATGAAGAAAGACCCAATTTTTCCCGCGAACAATCTGGCGACCACAGTGGGAGCCACCGATCTCGCCGACGAGATCGTTGCGTCGCAGCCGCGGATCCCGATCCCGGTCTTGGAGGAGGTCGAATACGAGTTCGACCAACAGAAGTTCGAGGCGTACCTGTCGTCCTCGTCCGGATCTACCTCCTCCCGCAAGTCCAAGTCTCCAAAGTTCTCCTCCAAGAGAAAACTTCGTTGGTACGAAGATGTTGAAGCTACCAACGAAGATCTCGCCCCGTTTGATGCCGAAGCTGCATTGGGTGAGATCTCCCCAACCTCCAACCAGGTCGGATCTACTCTGGCCAACCCTTCTGCCGTAGGGGGCGTAGTGACTCTCTCGAAGAGAGCCCGCCAAAGGCAACGGCAACGCCTTGCGAAACAATTTGCAAAGGCCATGGAATCTGTTGATGGAGTTCGCTATAAGGCGGATCTGAAGAACAGAAGAGGTAAACAGCCTCAACAGCAGATGAATGGCGCCTCTTCCAAGCCGCCAACAACAGAATGGATCCGCGTCAAACGGAACCGATCAACGCTGGAGGAGCGCATTCGCAAGCGCCGCGCACTATCAGCGCAGTCACGGGCTCAAATTGAAGAAGCCCGTAGAAGGCTGCAGAAGGAGGTGGCAAAGAAACCGCCACCAACTCGCAAAGTGTGGAGGCCGAAATCTGAAGTGGCGATTCAGGCCAAAGAGCAACCTTTGCAACCTTCGAAGTAGATTCAACCTCCGGCGAACCAAACGAAGTCGCCGACAATTCCCATGGCCACTCCGGGAGGTCACGCAGAATCATCCCGGAGAAAGAAGTCAGTTTTGGAGCGCCTCGGCCCACTCCCCAATGGACGATGTAAAACTCCAATTCAAGATCGTTTGGGCCCGATGAGAGAGCCCCGAACGACTCAACATGCTGGGGGTCGCTATCACTCTCAGCATGACAAGGAGTTCAAGGCTACTGCGCGTGCCAATTTGCGCATCGAAGTCCAGAAGCTCGTCGAAGATTCACGCCCACAAAGGCGCGTTTCGAGACGCGTAACCTTCGAAAGCCCAAAGAAGGCGATTCATCCTCAGAAGGAAACGTTGTCATCCGATGATGATAACGTTATACCTGGGAAATCGTACCAACACGGGATAGGTTGCTCCGACTTTCATACGGACGAGCTGTACTATCGTGCTGGGGGTACGAACAGAGCCAGAAAGAGAAGTCCTCGTAGGCTCGAAACTCAGTGCCCCTGTTCCAAACTCATTCGGGCGGTACTGTCTGAGTGCAACTGCATCAAGGCAGTCCCCGAAAGAGTCTCGGTGTTCGAAAGGCTCAGCACTGAGACGCCAAAGTCAAGGCCTAGACGTTTCCGACGAAGGAGAGCGTTGGTTGAAGACGGAGAATTCCCGAGGGTCACCGCTAATATGACCAACAAGGGGACATTGGCACGGGATGATCTCGAGTCGATTCTGAATGCATCTCGGCGTTTAACCCGTTTGCAGTCTGGAGCCATCTCACGAAGGACGTATGGGAGGGTTCAGATAAGACCACCCTCAGAAGATGAGGAATCGGATGCTTGCTCTGTGGTTGCATCTGACAACACTGTATCCAGCGAAGGAGAACCCCGCGAGTCATTCATGATAAGCGCGGAACAAGTGGCCAAGATGCTTGAAGAAGCCATGGCCAAACAACAGGAGACATTCAGGCTCGAGATGCAGATGGCCATGCAGACCATGATGGAGATGCATGAGCAGCAAATCCAGGCACTGAGGAACCAGCAAGGCGAACCAAGCCATCGTAATCAGGTTGTTCAAGAAGTTGAGCATACGGATACGGATGAAACTCGCAATGCCGATAACCCTCCCGTCAACACAGGGGGTGGTAATGAGGATGCCAACGAAGATACAAGTGAAAACTTGAAGATCAAAAGCCTCGAGAGCAAAATCAATACCTTGATGTCCGCTCAAGAGGTGAAGAAAACGGGCATTCCTTGTCCATACCCAAGGGAGTGGGATTCAATCCCCTATCCGGCGAAGTTTAGTCTAATCAACTTCACGCCGTTCGATGGGAAAGGCTCCCCCACTCAGCATTTGATTTATTTCAAATCGCACCTGGGTGTTATCTCCGGCAATGAGCCTCTGATGGTGCGGTCATTCGTTGGCACTCTTCGTGGAGCCGCCTTCGATTGGTACCGCCGCCTCAAGCCAGGTAGCGTGAGCAGCTGGGACGATATGGAGACCATGTTCCTCACCAACTTCTTCGACGACGACACCGAGATATCCATCGGAACGTTGCTCGATAAGAAACAAAAGGACGGGGAGTTAGTCGAAACCTTCGTCAAAAGGTTCCGGAACAAAGCATTAAACTGCCGGGACCCGATCACCGAGGAGTTCATCCTCCAAACTTGCCACAACAACCTCGCATTGGACGTGCTAGAAGCAATAGGGACAGCACCGTCCAATACTTGGAAAGACTTGAAGGTCCGAGGGGAACAAGCCGAACGCTTCCTCCGAAGGAAGAAGGCCGAGAGGGGTCAATCGACGACTAATCCTCCAAACTCAAACTTCGTCTCCCGTGTTAAGGGCAAAACACCTGCAGCGGCTGTTGACGCTAATCAAACGTCACAACAGCAGTCCCGGAGACAACAGAAAACTTCGGATCAGAGGCCTCAAAAAGAGTACTCCTTCAAGGATGAAGATGTTCCAGCCATCTTCAAATCCCTCCTTGATAATAACAAGATCAAGCTCCCGCCGATCACGAATCAGGAGGAAGCTGACAACACTGCGGATCCGAAGTACTGCGCATACCACAGGAGGATCCTTCATCCCACCAAGGCCTGCTTTACTCTAAAGAACAGTATCCAGACCTTGGTTGAAGCCGGTGTCATAACGCTGGAGTAAGCTAGTCAAGAACAGCGAAACTCCAGTGGGTGCACGAGTATAAACTGTATCCCTGATACTCCAATAGGTATAACAGTCTAAACTATTTCCTTTCTTCCACGGGAAGTTTCTGGAGAGTGCCATGCGTGGTATTCTTAAGGATAACCCGATCATGCGGTTAATGCAACAATAAACCCAGGAAGCTGGGGGTGGATAATTCATGTAACGGGAAGTTCCCGGAAGAATGTTAAATGTAATATTCTTAGGGATAACCCGGTCATGATGAATAAAGTGATAAACACTAAACTCTTAATTTCTGAACACTCTTTTGCTGAGATGAAAGCCGATCACTTCGTTGGATCGCTTTTCCCTCACAAAACTTTCAGTGGTGTTTGATGACTCATAGCCTCCACCACACAATTCCCACTTGGTCAAATCTATAAAAGTTAGGGCCAAAACCAAAATCCCCTCTCGATTCCTTCAATGAACGAGAGGTCCACTTTCAAATTGAGTGATCAAACCTTCTTACAGTTAGGATCGTCTCAAACCCCCCACTTGGTCAAACCTTCCTACAGTTAGGATCACAACCAAAATCCCCTCTCGATTCCTTCAATGAACGAGAGGTCCACTTTCAAATCGAGTGATCAAACCTTCCTATAGTTAGGGTCATCTCAAACTCCCGCTTGGTCAAACCTTCCTACAGTTAGGACCAAAACCACAATTCATTCTCGATAAACGAGAAATTCATCTTTACCTCGGTAATCAAACCTTCCGACAGTTAGGGTTATCCGAATCGCTTTGATTCTCGGAGTGGAGATCCCACTCTTAGTTTCACCTTTCCGGATTCTGGGGGTGGAGATCCCACCCCGAGTCTCCTTTTCAAATTGGGAATAGAATATAAAATTCTTCCTTCCCCACACAACCTTTTCCAAGAGTTTATCAATCTTGGATTCATCCTAGGTATTTTATCCCGAAGCCTAAGTAGGGATAAGTCTGCGCCTAACACGCGCTGCCGGTTTAGTCTTTCTCCGAAGAAGAAGACACCAGAGTTCGATTCTAGGGAATTTCATCCCGAAGCCTAAGAAGGGATGAGTCAACGCCTCACACGCGTTGCCGGTTAGTCCTTGACCGTTGAAAAAGACAAGCCCACATATTCCACATTGCGGCAGGTCGTTATTAATAACGCCATAATCCGTGCTTCACACGTACGGGGTATTTTATCCTGAAACCTAAGTAAGGATAAGTCGATGCCTAACACGCATCGCCGGTTAGTTCGTGACCGTTTAAAAAGAACACTCGTCCACATATTCAACATTGTGGCAGGTTATTATTAATAACACCGAAATCCATGCCTCACACGCATGGGGAATTTCATCCTGAATCCTAAGAAAGGATATGCCGACGCCTAACACGCGTCGCCGGTTTAGTCTTTTTCCGATTGAAAAAGACACCAGAGTTCGATTCTGGGGTATTTTTATCCCGAAGCCTAAGTAGGGATGAGCCAACGTCTAATACACGTTGCTAGGTAGCCTATTCCCATAACAATGGCGAAGTCTACGTATTCGAAGTCGTAGCACCAAGTCTAAGGGAGTTCATTCCTTTAGCGCAACGTTACATGCGAACGGATTTAAATAATTCGCATGCTAGCCCGACGCAAACGGTAGTCGGTAAAGGCTAATCAAATCCGTTTAAGGCTGGGGGTTAGCCAAAAACCCTAAAGTCAACGCCTAACACGCGTCGCCGGGTAGCCTATTCCCGTAACAAGTGGTAAAGTCTATGTATTCAACATCATAGCACAAAGTCTAAAGGAGTTCATTCCTTTAGCACAACGTCACATGCGGAACGGATTTAAACAATCCGCATGTAAGCCCGATTCAAACGGTAATCGGTGAGAGCATGTCAAATCCGTTGAAGGCTGAGGATTTGCCAAAAATCCTAAGTCAACGTCTCATACACGTTGCTGTTTAGTCTTTTCACAGGAGAAAGACGAAGTCTACGTATTCAATATCGTAGCACTAAAAGGGTTAATTCTTTTAGCTTAACGTCACATGCGGAACGGACTTAAACAATCCGCATGCTAGCCCGACTCAAACGGTAGTCGGTAAAGGCTTATCAAATCCGTTGATGGCTGAGAATTTGCCAAAAATTCTATAAGTATGAGTCATTGACGCATCAATTCTATGGGTTGGTCTTGTGACTCGAGTATCCGCCACGCTCCAATACCTTAAGAGCTTAAACTGTGTATACTCCAGCAGACGTACGAGTATAAACTGTGTCAAACGTCGAACAGCGCGTCACAATGAAGCCTGGACGCCGGACAACGCGTCGCAATGAAGTTTAAACGCCGGACAACGCGTTGTAAACAAAGATTCAACGCAGTCAATCGATGATCAGTTCTATGTTGAAGCAACCAACTCGAGCTAAAAAAAAGTCAAGAAATCAAGAATCGGTTTCAAGTTCAAAATTCCAACAACGGTCAGACAATAAATGCAGCACCGGAATCCTCACAGGCGTTCTACAAAGCACTGAATGACCTGAAGGAATTGAAGGAATCCAGAACAGAAGCCATTCCAAAGTCCCGCTACACCGACTGAAGGTTGGGACAATCACATCCAAAGTATTCCAGACTCTTCTATAAAAGAATGAGGCTGGAACACTTTGGAGGGGGTATCTGTAGGCGTATAAAATTGCCTATAAGTCCCACAATACAGCTCAACGACGCCAATTCAACAAACGGACCATCGAGCGACGTACCCAAGCACGACCGTTATCCCGCCAGCACCGAAGCCAAGCCATACGCAACGGAGCAGGTTAACGAGGCGACGAAGCCAACAAATCGCACCCAAGCATTGGAATGCATCCACTCGCACGCGGAATCGAACCAACGTTTCGGGGAATCACCGAGTCGTCTAAACAAGAGCGAACTCGGTGATATAACGATCGAATCAAGATCGGTTTCGGACTCGAACTCAGAAGCGGATTAACTGCCATATTTGGAATCAAGTCAACAAGTCGATTCCAGATCAACTCAACCACAAACTGAAATACGTCGGAACCGGAAACAACGGGAAACGACAAAACGACGGAAACCCGGGGACTCGGCCTTAGCAAATTGTAATCTTTCTTTTTTGTATTTTGATTTTCATTGTAACCGGCTCTTATAAAAAGACCGGATCTTTGTAACGCATAAAGTTGTTAACTAAGATAGCAATGACATCAATGAAGAAAGACCCAATTTTTCCCGCGAACAGTGTTCTTGGAAAATCTTTGACATTGCTCATTGATAGGTTGCGCCTACGTTCTTTAATCCGAAAGGCATAACCGTATAGCAGAAGACACCGAGAGGAGTTCTGAATGCGGTATGTTTTTTGTCGTCTGGGTACATCTTGACTTGATTGTAACCCAAAAATCCATCTATAAAGGACATTCTCTCAAATCCACACGTGTTATCAATAATAACATCCATGATTGGAAGAGGAAAATCATCTTTTGGGCAAGCCGTGTTCAAGTCTCTGAAGTCGATACAGATCCTGATTTTCCTGTTCTTTTTGAGGACCTGTATGATATTTGCCAGCTAATCGGGATGTTGCTCTTCTCTGATAAAACCAAAGTCGATCAATTTTTTGACTTCTGCCTCAATCGCCTCCATAATTTGCGGATGAAACCATCTATGCGCCTGTTTGACGGGTTTGGCATCTGATTTGATGTTGAGGCGGTGCATTGCTATGTTTGGATCAAGTCCTGGCATATCCTCATCATTCCAAGCGAAGACGTCTATGTATTCCCTAATGAGGGCAATCAACTCTTCTTTCTCCGTCTGGTGGAAGACTATCATTGACGAATATGGGTTTTGAATTCTCTTCGTCTCCCATGTTAACCTAGACCACTTTGTCTTCGGTGGGTGGTTCTCTTTGCTCGAAACGATCCCCGTACTGAATATTCAGATGAAGAATCCATGGGTCTTCCCAAGTGGGAAATTGATCGTCTTCTTCCATTATGGCAGGATCGACCGTGGCCAAATTTGACATCAAGATTTTGAATATTTCCCCAATACTAACATCGGGATCCCAATTGGAAGAATCGGATGAGTATCCGTCTTCATTTGCTAATTGCTCGAGGACTTGCCCGCAACTTTCTTCATCAGATGAAGAGGCGTAGCCCAGCCCCCTTTTATAGCCATAATAATTATTAGGTTTTCCTCTTGGTACATAGGCCGGATGAGGTGGAACTTGTGGGCCTCAACCAAAACAGAGGCCTTCTTCAAGCGCGAAATTATATCCCCACTTCTTCATTAAATCACGCGATTGCTGACTATACTTGGAGAGATGGGGTCTGGGTTTCTCTTCATCATTATTTTCCTTTAAGGGGCTGTTTGGTTGGTTTCCTAAAAACCAAAATATAGAAATGAAAACTAAGAAATATCAAAAAGTACAATTTCACACATTTCCATCCCTAAAACTCACCCACAACATCTAATAAAATATTATTTTTATCCAACAACTCATCCACCACATCTAATAAAATATTATTTTCACCCAACAACTCATCCATCACATCCACCACATCTAATAAAATATTATTTTCATCAACAACATCACTCAACTCATCTCATCTCATATTTAAAAATTACCCACATCATCCAATAAGATTGTGACAACACATCACATTTAATTAACATTTCATTTCTTTGTTTTCATCCCAAAAAGTTGTGAAAACGCATTTCTTAATCTTGGATCACATCACCCAATAATACAATGACAGCTCATCTCATCTCATTTCATTTTTTATTTTTAAGAATGAACCAAACAAACTTTTTTAAGAAATTGGTTTCTTATAATTCATTTCTTTATTTTTTTGGCCAACCAAACAACATCAAAACAAGTTTTCTTAAAAATCACTCACATCATCCTATAATAAGGTGACAACTCATCTCCATTTTTTTGATTTCTTCTTTTTTTTAGCAAACCAAACACTCCCAAAATAATTCTTTGATTTTATAATTTTCCATTTCTTTGTTTTCCAATTTTTTTAGGGCAAACAAACAGCCCCTAAAAAAAGATTTGATGGTGGGAACGTCTCCCCTTTGCCGAAAACAAACTCTTTTTCACGCCTTGTCTTGGCAAGAATGACAAGGGTTGTTCCAAATGAGCCTTGGACATGCTTTGATGTTAAGCAAGAGGATCGAAGCAGTAGGTGTATGTCAGGATTCTTATATAATCCATACATTATGTCATCCAGACGTGGTGAGTACTCTAAATCATCGTTTATTACTTCTTTGGCAAGTTGCCAATTACAACTACTGTCTGACGATTCACCGTCGTCAGGGCTGATTACAAAGGGTACAATATCATTTAATACAAAACCACCATTGCAATTAAGCCTAGCTTTGGTATCTGCTTCCTCTCTGCTGTTCGTGTCTTGAGCCGATGATTCAGTGTTGGATTCAGCACCGTATAGAAGGGAGTCAGTAAAGTAATTTTCCAACCCCTTAAACGGTTGTTTATTCGCGACCACCATCCTTATCTTAATATTAGCATGGATCCAGAATCGTACCAATAGTAAATTATAGAAGGTCTCCGCATCAATCACGTAGCACGTGACTTCGGACTTTAAATCCCCAAGTTGGCATTTTACCTGGATTTTACCCAATGGCCTAGACCTACTGGTATTGAATCCGTAGATGACGGTGTCTATCAAGGATAATCTACTTGTGAGGATCCTAAGATTGTACATCAGTCGGAGAGGCATGATACTAACAGTGGAACCCGGATCGACTTGGATCCGGTTAACGACGCTAGAGCCAATGTATCCGGTGAAGTATAAGGACCTATCATGCTTTGAGTTTCTAACTTGCATATCATCTTTGGTGAACGTTATCCAAGGGAATTGTTTAGCCGTCAGATCACAATGTTGAATTGAGGGTTCCAGATGTTTAGGAGCTGGTTTGATGTGAGTGAGAAACACGTCGGCATCAGCCAGGGCTTCTTGCAAGGCTTCCCTCGTGTCTTTAGAAAGATGCAGCAATTCATACAAAGTTATTCTTGCTAGGATGTTGGCTAGCTGAGTCATAACGTCAAAGCGGTATGGTGTGCTCAAATTCCCTAGTTTATCTCTCCCAATCAAGCGATTGAATCGAGACTGCTTTAGGTTCTGGACCTTCTGGTGTTGGGGTTCTTTTCCTTTTTGTTTGCTAACCGGTTGTTGCTGAGATTTTGCTGCGGGTGCAGGGGGAGTTGTAGCTACCCCCAGCTCAGCTAATATCTTAGCATTTGGGTTAGAGGTTTCAGGATACTTGTAGTGGTACTCGTTTCCACCCCTAGTAGCGAACACTTCTTGTTCATCCTCAGAAAGCAATAAAGTAAGGATACTTTCATCATCTTTTTTAGGAATTACCATGGTGGGACAATAGGATTTGTCCTTGTTTCTGGACTTCCTCTTAGATGAGGAACCTAGCCATTACTCATCATTAAGCAAATCTGGATGAACCCAAAGAATTTCATCGTTAGAAGTTATGTGCTGCACAAGTCCCTTCTGTCGTTGTCCATAGAGATCATCGTTAATAGTTTTCACTTTCACTGTTGGTACAGGCTCTAGTTGGAACCATGACATAGGGATCGATCAAAAGCTGATAGAAACCACATTTGCACCCACTTTCTTTTCCTTAGGCTGCTTTGGAGTGATAATACCCACATCGATTAGCGCTTGAATTTTGTCCTTGATAGCGTAGCACGCTTTTGTGGGATGGTGGACTGTTCTGTGGATTGCATAGTATTGCGAGTCCGTAATTTTGTTAGCTCCCTCATGATCAGTGATTGGGGGTAGCTTAATTTTTATCGTTCTCCAATAAGTATTTAAAAATACCGGGAACCTCATCTTCCTTGAAAGAATATTCTTTTGGGAATTTTGGCTCGGTAGTCTTCTGTTGCCTTGGAGGCTGTTGTTGCCATTAGAGTGTTTGCTGGCATGGCGTTTGTTGTTGAGGTTGTTGTTGGGCTTGCAATTGGAATGTCTAATTTACATCCGCTACATTTTCCTGTGACTTACCTTTACCACGGGGGGTGAAATTCTGTTTCAGGGCATTATTGGGTGGCTGACCCCTTTCAGTTTTCTTCCTCTTAAGGAAGCGTTCAGCTTGCTCCCCTCATACCTTTAACTCTTTCCATATTTTGGATGGTGTCATTCCCATAACTTCTAATACGTCTAAGGAAAGATTGTTGTGGAACGTTTGGAGAAAAAATTCTTCTGTGACCAGATCTCGACATATCATTGCCTTATTCCGGAAACGCTTAATGAAGTTCTTAACTAGTTCTCCGTCTTTCTGTTTCTCATCAAAGAGTGTTCTAATCGACACTTTAGTGTCATCATCGACTAAGTTGGTGAGAAACATAGTCTCCATATCATCCCATCTATTGATACTTCCTGGCTCGAGTCGGCAATACCGATCAAAGGCGGCTGCGCGAAGAGGTTCATTGCTTAAAATGACCCCTAGGTGAGACTTGAAATAAATTAAGTGTTGGGTGGGTGAAACTCTTCTGTCGAATGGCGTGAAGTTAATCAGGTTGAACTTTACCAGGTATGGAATTGATTCCCATTCCCTTGGATAAGGACGTGGAATAACAGTCTTCTTTACCTCTTGAGCAGATATTAAATCAATAATCTTGCTTTCGAGGTCTTTCATCTTGAGTCCCCCCAGTATTGTTGTCAACAAAAGGGGCCTTGACGTGGATATTCTCGTCTACTTCTTGATTACTATCAACTTGGTTAGGATCATTGCGTTGGCTGGACTCTCCTTGCTGATTTGTCAGCGCCGCAATTTGTTGGCTATGCATATCTCTCATCTCCTGCATCGTCATCTCCATTTCAAATTTGAAGTTCTCTTTTTTCTTGGCTAGAGCATCCTCTAGAATTTTAGTCATTTGTTCTGTGCTGATCATAAATGACTCATTAGATTATCCCGCGCTAGATGACGTATCATCAGAAGCTAATGCAGAGCAAGCATCTGAAGTCTCATCTTCTAAGGACTGTGATCTCCTGGGTCTAGGTCTGACAGTTCCAGACTGCAGCCAAGTCATGCGTTGTAATACTTTTGCAAATGATTCAGGACTGAGGCGTCGTGTTGCCTTCTCTTTACCAGTCATGTTGGCGGACACTTCTGGAAGTTCATCGTCTTGAACAATCGGTCTTCTTTTATGGAAAAGCCTTGACTTGGGTCTTGACGTTTGGGTAGAAAGTCTTTTAAATACTGAGACCGTTTGTGGAGTGGTTTCGGGGTAGTTACATTTTGATAATACTGCCTTGATGAGCTTGGTACATGGATAGTGGGAATCCGTTTCCCATGTATTTCTCTTTCGAGATTTGTGTGTAACCCCAGCCTGATAGTATAACTTATCGATGTGATCATCGAAGCAACCTATCGTGTGTGGGTATGATTTCCTAATTTAACATCATCATCTTCTGACGAACATACTTCCCTGGTGTTCTCAAGAGTCACTCGTTTAGAACTACGCCTTTGTAAATGCGAGTCTTCAATGGGCTCTTGGACTTCAACTCGCAATCTGAGGCGAGCGGTTGCGGGTACTTTCTCAGCATGAGGGACTCTAAATTTGTTAGGAGGACGTGTGTGACCCCTAGTTTGATGAGTTGTTTGGCTTTCATTTGCTGAAGCCAAATGTTCTTTAATCGGAGCTTTACCTCGATGTTCATGCAAATGACCGAGACGATCGGTAATCTTCATTTTGAGTCTGGATAAGTCTACACTATCATGAAGCCTTAGGGGAGGTGTGGAATTTGTTGTGATGGGAACATAGACCATTGGAGGCTCAAAAAGGATTGCAGGAAGCAAAGCGGAAGCAAAACAAGCCTTAGTGGCTCGGAGGTGGCGCGAGTCACCATTTGGTGACTCGACCTTAGCCGAGTCAGTAAGTGGTGACTCGGCTTTGGCCAAGTCAGTAAATGGTGACTCGGCCTTGGCTGAGTCTGTAGGTGGTGACTCGGCCTTGGCCGAGTCAGTAAGAGGAAAATTCCCTTTTTTGACGTTTTCGGACGTCTTTTTACCCTTTCTTCTCCATACTTTGTGTAGTTTTGGTTTTTTTTGGGCCACCTCTTCTTTCTATAGTTTATTGGCTTTCTGCATAAGGATTCTTGTGTGTGCAAGCAATGCGTGACGTTTCTGAACACGTTCCTCAAGAGTTGAACGGGTCTTTTTGACGTGGATTCACTCATCTGTTGCTGGTTTTGGAGGAGAAGATACTCGCTCGTTGTTGTGGCATTTGGCGCCTACTAAACCTCAGGTCTGCCTTATAACGGATCCCGTCAACTGGCTCCAATGCCTTAGCGAGTTAGCGTGTAAGGCGTTAGCGTCATCTTTGCCATGCTCTCTTTGACAGAGTTGGCACGCCTTTAGCAGTAGGATCTTTCACCAAGGAAGGGTTCAGTCCTGAAGATCCGGCTTCTTCAGAAATCGTAAGAGCATTAGGGGATAAAACTACAGTAGTAATGGTGTAGAGCTCATCATTTTGGGTTTTCAGATCTAAAGACAACGAACTTTCCTTGTAGAAGAGATCTTCTTGCTCTTTTGAGGAGAAGATGATCTGGAGGAGGAAGAAATATACTCTTCATACTTCTGTTGTTCGAACTCATATTCGAGCTCTTCATTAATCGGGATGAGAATCCATGGTTGCGACACCACAGCCTTTGCAGAAAGGCCATCGGCTCCCACCGTGATCGCCAGTTTGTTTTCGTCAAAAGTTATCATTTTCATTGTTGTTAAACCTTTTACAATCGTTTATCGATTACAAGTTCTAGCTGAAAGAAAAGTCGATCTTTTTATAAGATCTTCTTACAATGAAAATTAAAGATTATAACTTTATAAAATAAAACGCAGCAGTAATTATGCTCAGGGATGCGTTAGTCCATGGATCACCGCAGATCAGATCTGGTTGACAAGTTTAATTATGCTCTTGTTTCACGAAGGAAACAATCGCAGTAGCTACAATCACGACCAAGCGAGATTGTGGCTCTTCTCGAGATCCAAGCCAGGTTTGATCTGGAGGAAAGAGGGGGAGAGAATCTCAAATATTTTGAAGACTTTTTCTTTATGAAAAAGTTCGCCAAGATTAGTCAATTCTACTCTAAAATTCATGGTCTACTGTTCAATTGGAGAGCACCTCACCCTCAGATTTCAGATCCTCCTTAATGAAGACCTTGAGCTTCTATTTATAGGCTTTTGTCGTCATGTTTTCTGATAAGATCAAGTATTTTGACATCATCTACAGTTGATAACCACCCAGGCGCCTTTATGGATAGCTTTAGAACAGTTGGGGAGGTCCTGGGACGAAAGAATTCTAATAAAACATTGAAATCCGTGTTTTTGGAATTTGGGAGGCCCAAATAGTCGTGGTGACTTGGAGGTACGCGAGTCACCATTTGGTGACTCAGAGCTGTGCGAGTCACCATTTGGTGACTCGCATGCGTGCGAGTCTCCTAGCCAGTTGTTATGTCTTTTTGACCCTTTTGGCTGTTTGCATTTCCTTTAGTTTGCTTGCTTTCACCTTGTAGACGGTAAAAAATACCTCCGTGGACTCACAAGAAATCCGCCGGTAAAGGGAAGTCGTCCAAAGCTACGCGAATTCACCTTTTGTCACAACTCGCCAGACCGAGTCTGCATTCGAATCCGCCAGCAAACCTCAAGACCGCCAATATGGCCAGATGTCTGCTACCCCACGTGCTGAGATGGGCTTTCCCACCTCCCTCGACCCGAAGGGAGAGGGCACAGTACTCCAGGACTGTCAAGCGGCCGCTCGTAGTACGAAGGATTGGGCAGGTGTCGAGTCGACCTGAACATTCATAAATGCAGTTTCACCTCAGCTATTTAAGTCAAGAGACAAGTCTGCCAGCATTCGGTAAGCTGTCCAAACCCAGATGAGTGTCAGGGACATGCCCTCCCACCTCTCTCGACCTAAAGAGAGAAGACACGGCATTCCAGGCCTGCCGAATAACCGCCCACAGTACAAAGGGAGCGGACAGGTGTCAAAGCAGCCTGCACCCTCATAAATGCGACTCA
>BQKN01060730.1:22097-39843 GCA_022839385.1 Asparagus kiusianus | reverse complement strand
CCCGAAGGGAGAGGGCACAGTACTCCAGGACTGTCAAGCGGCCGCTCGTAGTACGAAGGATTGGGCAGGTGTCGAGTCGACCTGAACATTCATAAATGCAGTTTCACCTCAGCTATTTAAGTCAAGAGACAAGTCTGCCAGCATTCGGTAAGCTGTCCAAACCCAGATGAGTGTCAGGGACATGCCCTCCCACCTCTCTCGACCTAAAGAGAGAAGACACGGCATTCCAGGCCTGCCGAATAACCGCCCACAGTACAAAGGGAGCGGACAGGTGTCAAAGCAGCCTGCACCCTCATAAATGCGACTCACCTCAGTTGTCCAAGCGGGGGGCAAGTACCGCCGACGCTCGGTGGTTGGTCAGATCCACTCGAGTATCCGACAGCTGTTGTCACGCATACGAGGAGGGGCCTTCCCACTCCTACGTGACATGAGGCAAAGGTACAGCCCTTCGAATGACCGCTCGTGTATGGTCACATCGCATAATTCAAGGAGCAGTCAAGCTGTCTCTCTCCCATTTAAGGGTTTCTTTTAGCAACCTTAGGGGAGATCGATTGAAAAAAGGAGGATCAATTGATCAAAGGGAGAGCAAGAAGAACCTGGAGCAATCGAGACCGAGCTCTTTGCAAAGTCCTCGCATTGCAGCACTATTTCCTGGTTCCGAGCCCCGATCGCCAACAAACTAGGAGATCCAAACTCTATCGACTTGAGCTTCTACTGCGTACTGAAGCTCCTCAGCGACCTCGGTCGGATCGTCCAAGGGAAGCAAACTCGACACGAGCATCGAGCGAAGCATCCTGTAGCCACCAAAAGTCCCCACACTAAACAAAGAGGGCTTTCCCTCTGCTTCTGTCGTAAACATTTGATTATTAGTTTGTAATAAGCTTTCTTATCAATACAAACGAAGTTCCCTGTTTTCGGGAGATCAAAATTTACACCTACAGAAGATGGCGACCACAGTGGGAGAAGTTGTTTCTTCAAACGAAATGGTGGTGGCTCAGTTCGACGAAGTCGCTGTTGGGACGACTGTGGAGTCCTAAGAGATCGAGTTCGACCAAGCCAAGTACGAAGAGTACTTGTCTTCTTCCTCCTCCGGTGGCGATGCGTCCCGCAAGCGCCACAGAGTCGTGCGCCGAGGCCGACCTCTAACGGCTAAAGCCTCCGCACCTGAGGGTCCCAACCGTGTCTCGTCAGGGGAACCCTCTCCCTTAGAATCGGTCAAGGCCAAGCCCCAGATCGAAAGCAAGAGACAAGGATCTGCCAGATGGGTCGCCAAACGGCCCCCGCAGACATTTGTCCCAGAGGGAACACCGGTTCATGCTGGCACAGACTACGCTGCCACAGCACGCGTAGATGCTCTCTCCGCCAGAGGAGCTAGCCAACAGCGACGGCAGACGCTTGTCGGGCGGGAAGCCTAAACCTCCGCTTCACACAATAGCCTGAATTACCATACAGGCCCGAGAAGCGTTAGACGAGAGGGTAACTTGCCCGACATCGGGAGGCCCTCCAAATCAGGAGCGCTAACCAAGAAGGATGGGGCCACCCGTTCAGGTAGACTTCGCTTCTCAGGTCACATCCCTGACGCGAATAAACCAACCCAAGCGAGTGAGCCTCCCAGAACAGGCGAATCCCCGAAGGCTGGTGAGCCTCGCCATAAACCTTTGGCGGATAAAAGTGAAGGCAAGGAAATAGGCGACACCTCGCAAACCCGCTCGTTCAAACGAAGGGTTGAAACTCGCCTACGCGTTGGAGTTCGCCCAAACGTGAAGACTCGCTCGCCAAGGCGAGATCGCCTAACTCCAGCACCACAGCGTTCCACCCAGCGTGCACCAGAGAACACATCCAAAGATCTCTCGTGTACTCACCCAAGCGGTCCTTCCGATGCTGGGGGTTGTCACCAACCACCCGTAGAAGATCTCTGAGGATACTTAACTCGCAAGCGCACCATGCGTGAGGCGAGTCCTCAGTGCCATTGCGAAAGGCTCATCCACACGGTACTCGCCGACTGCCAATGCATAGGAACGGCGAAGCCTTTTGTGTTTGAGAGACTTTCTCAACAACCTTCTCGACTGAAGCCCTCCCATCGAAAGCGTCGTCACCAAAGAGGACGCGCTGCCGACGACCTAGAACTCCCGTCCGCTACAATCAACATGACGGACAAGGGTAAGACGGTACTCTCCGACTCTCCGGATTCAGACTTCGTCCTGAGGCCTAACCCTCGGTTCGCCCGACACCGTCAAGAGGGCATATAACAGCGTACCCGCAGTCGCAGAGGGGCAAGCATCGGGTTCGATTACTCCGCCTTATCCCCCCCCTCCTGCGGCTAAGACGAGGGTCACTCGGCGGCAACCACGTCTCAAACCTCGCACTCAAGTCAGGATGCGATGGCATGGGTGCACATGACTGAACTCACCCATGACCAGACGGTCGCCCAGAAGCTCGAAGAGCAACAGGCGACCATAGATTCCCTAAGGGAGATGATGGAACAACTTCTGAACAAGAAGAAGAAGAAGAAGAGAACCCAACGTCCCTTACCCCGGCGGACAGGAGATAAAGAGTGGGTACCTCCTCATCGTCCAGCGACTGAGACGGAAGATAATAGTAATCCATAATCCGATTACTCTTCCAAGACGTCGGTGGGAACGTCGCATACAGGGGGTAGCACCCGCGACAAAAGGCTCGACGAGTTCCAAAACCAACTTAACGCACTCAAGCTTCAGCAGAACATGAACAAGCTGGGGGTGGTCCGACCCTACCCTGTCGAATGGGATAAGGTCCCCTACCCGGCGAAGTTCAAGCCAATTAGCTTAGTGCACTTTGACTGCAAGGGCTCACCCTTGCAACATATTTACTACTTCATGACGCAGACCGGATTCCTCACGGGAAACGACGCCATTCTCACTCGGCTATTCATAGGCACCCTCAAGGGGGTGGCCTTTGAATGGTTCCACAAACTAGAACCCGACTCTATTAAGTCGTGGGCCGATCTTGAAAGGCTCTTTCTCGCCCGCTTCTTCGACGACGACACCGAGGTGTCAATGGCCACCCTCCTCGCCAAAAAGCAACGAAAGTCGGAGTCAGTTAACGACTTTGTGAAGAGGTTCCGCAACTGATCTGTCCATTGTCGGGACCAAGTTTCCGAATCCATGCTAATCGAGATGTGTCGTAATAATCTCTCGATCCACATCCTATCCAAGGTGGGCGCGGTGGAAACTCGGACATGGAAAGAGCTTGTTCGTCAAGGCGAGCAAGTAGAAAACATGATCAAGAGGCTCGAGGCTGAAGAGCCGCAGCCCAAGAAAGGAGCTGCATAACCAGCCGCGCCAAAGAGTCCCCCTCGGTCCAAGGGAAAAGAGATTATGGCCATGGACTCTGCCCTGGCGCCAAAGGCTACTCAGAGGCCAAAGCCTAGACAATTTGAGCAACGCCCCCCGCGGCAATACGACTTCAAAGAGGATCAGGTGGTGGCGACGTTCGACACTCTGCTCAAGAGTGGGCGAATTAAATTGCCAGAAGCCGCGAAATCTGAGGAGGTGGACAAAACCAATGATCCGAGTTACTGTGCCTACCACAGATTCTTGGGCCACCACACGACCAAGTGTTACGTCCTCAAGGATAAGCTCTAAGCCCTCTACGACGCGGGGGTCTTAAAAAAGGAGAAGGTCCAAAAGCAGTTGACCACAAACATGGTCACCTTGAGCTTTGGAACAAATCTCCCAGAGGTCCAAGCTCCTGCGGGAATAATTCCTATTCCCAAGGTCGTCTTGAAGATCACCAACGATGACCCTCACAACCAGCGTGAGAAAGGCTTAGCTCCGCAGGTTCTGCCGTCGAGGCTGGTGATGTGGGTCCATCCGGACCTCATCAACGACGAACAATGGACTACAAAGCCCTCGAAAGGGACTAAAGGAAAATATTGCAACGTTGTCTCTGCCATCCCGGATAGAGACAACGCAGCGATGGCCACCCTGACCGACTCCGAGGAAGACACCAACGTCTTCGCCACGAGAGCGGGGAAGGAATTCGCGAAGGAATATCCCACGAGGGCGGAGAATCCGACGGGACCTCCTGTGAGGCCGACCGCGATGACCCCTCCCAATCCGGACGGACCAAGCTCAAGCTGCCAACCTTTCCGGTTCAACGTGCTCGCGCAGCTGAAAAGCATCCCTGCGCGAATCACCATGTACGACCTCCTCCGATTATCCAGGTCTACACGGGAGGCCCTGCAAGAGGCATTGGCCGACTCGGAGGCGTTCTCCACTCATTTCTCGAAGGAAATAGAGTCAGAACAAGAATGTGCGGTTTGTTGCCAAGTCTACGAGAGACGGGTCCCGTGCATCACTTTCATTCCTGAGGACATGCTCATCAAGAGCACATCTCACGATCGGCCTCTGTACTTCACGGGATACGTTGGTTCGTCGAAGGTGGATCGAATTCAGGTCGACCCGGGCTCTGCGCTAAGCATCGTGCCCCTGAAGTTGATCAAACACCTAGGGATACCGCCAAAACGTCTGTCCTCGACCACCACAACCATTTTTGGCTTTAACGCCACGGGGACACGGCTGTTGGGCAAGATCCGCCTGAAATGTCGAATAGGCGACATGAAGACGGAGGTGACCTGCTACGTCATCGCTGCTGAGCCCTCCTACAACGTGCTCTTAGGACACCCGTGGATCCATGGCAACCGAATAGTCCCATCCACCCTTCACCAATGCCTGAAGTACGTGGACGATTACGAGCGAGTAAAGACGGTAGTGGCCGACAAGCACCCCTTCAAAGGCGTCGAAAACTACTTCACGGATTCTCTGCTATATTAAGACCCCGACGAGCCACCAGCAGAGGAGCTGGAGAGTGGCAACGAGGCAGACAGCGAGCCTGAGTATGGCGACAGTCTAATCCTGAACAACTTCGAGTCAATTGTAATCGGTTACGAGAGTCACAATGTAACCAATGCTATTCAGGCAGAGGAAATTATCATGAATAAGAAATCTGACTTTGCTTATTTGTCGTCTTGCTCCACGTCCGAGGATGATGCGCCTAACGACCCATGGTCAGAAATCTACAGTGATCCATCCCTGCACTTGCCAGTATGCTCATCATACGTCGCCAAAGCACAGCTGATCAATTCATCACAAGCTGTGTTCATCGTGCCAGCCCGGAATAATTATCGGAAAGATATTATATTCGGTCGAATTGATCACCCCCTGCGCACGCTATGGGACGAGTCTGAAGATGAAGACCTAGCGTCCCAGTTTTTGCAATACAGTCGAATTGCGAAACGCCTGATGAGCGACATGGGGTATGACCTCACTCGTTTAGAGGGTCTGGATTATGGCCGAGGGCGCAAGACGATCATCCGACCCGCTTACGTACCCAAAGGGAAACCCTCAAATTACTTCAACAGACTAGGAGAGGCTTAGGCTACTCCTCCTCCTTGTCGGATTTGTGTTTTTACGTCAACGAAGATTCTGACTATGCATGTTCAGGGGATCAATCGTCAACAACCTCAGCATGGGACTCGGATGTCAGCGTAAGAGATCTGTTCGATAACCTCACAGTCAACATGGCTACAATGGATCCCGCCGAAATGGCAGCGGATGAACAACTTCCACTCTATGACGAGACATGGGATCGCCATGTTAATGCCCAGTGGAACAATCACTTTGAGCAACGTGAACCGCCGACCGAGGACGAGGTCCTCCAAGTAAACATGGGTAGTGAGGCGAACCCCAAGCCCATATTCATCAGCGGCAGTCTGCCTCCCCAGGAGAAAGAAGATCTCATTGCCCTCATACGGGAGTACATTGACGTCTTCGCGTGGAATTACGAGGACATGCCCGGCCTGGATCCGCGGGTCGCTACGCATCGCCTTAACATTGGCTCAGACGACAAACCAGTCAAACAACAGCAGAGGCGGTTTTGCCCCCAGATCATGGAGGCAATAGAGGCCGAAGTAAAGAAACTGATTGAATCCGGTTTCATCAGGGAAGAACAACACCCCGACTGGGTGGCAAATATTGTTCCGGTCTTAAAGAAAAATGGTAAAATCCGCATCTACATCGACTTTAGGGACCTCAACGCTGTGTGCCCCAAAGACGAATTTCCCCTGCCCATCACGGATGTCATCATTGACAACACGTGCGGATTCGAGAGGATGTCCTTCATGGACGGTTTCTCGGGGTACAATCAAATCAAAATGCACCCCGAGGACGAGAAACACACTTCGTTCAGAACTCCTATGGGGGTGTACTGCTACACCGTTATGCCCTTCGGACTCAAGAACGCCGACGCTACCTATCAACGCTCCATGAGTACGATCTTCCGAGATCATCTGCGGAAGACGGTCGAATGCTACGTAGACGATCTGGTCATGAAAAGTCACCGTAAGGAGGACCACCTCCAAGACTTGAGGGCGATGTTCGAACTTATGAGGACTCATCAACTCAAGATGAATCCAACTAAGTCATTCTTAGGAATGTCTAGCGGCAAGTTTCTCGGGTTCGTCGTCACGACGAGAGGAATCCGGATCGACCCAGACAAGGTGCGAGCTATTCAAGAGCTTCAACTGCCCCGAAATCTTAAAGAATTAAGAGGCCTTCAAGGACGATTGGCTTACATCCGAAGGTTCATCTCAAATCTTTCGGGCAAATGTCAACCCTTCTCCAAGTTAATGAAGAAAAGTACTTCCTTCGTGTGGGACGAGCCGTGCCAAAAGGCCTTTGAGGAAATCAAGACTAATCTCTTGAACCTGCCTATCCTTGCGGCGCCAATCTCAGGGAGGCCATTCCTCATATATATACGGGCCATGGAACATTCTCTAGGCGCCCTCTTGGCACAAAACGACTATGCGGGCCACGAGCAAGGTATCTATTACTTGAGCAGAACCTTGCAAGGCGCCGAACAACGGTACCCGATGATCGAAAAGGAGTGCCTAGCCTTAGTGTTCGCCATCCAAAAGATGCGGCACTACCTGGTTGGCCAAACAATCCATGTCATCTCCCGAATGAACCCTATCCGGGTCTTCATGACACAACCTGCAGCGTTGAATTGGCGTCTAGCCAGGTGGGCACTTTTGCTCTCTTAATATGACATCCACTTCATGCCACAAAAATCAGTCAAAGGACAGGCCATCTGCGATCTCATGGCTAGTCACCCGCTGGGGGCGAAGACCGACCTATTCGAAGATCTGCCAGATGAACCCCCCGAAGCTAATGTGACCTCATCACCGGAGGGGTGGCAGATGTTCTTCGACGGCGCGTCTCGTGTAGGCACAAGCGGTTCCATTATTGCGGGAGTAGGGTTAGTCCTCACCTCCCCGCATGGCCACGTGTTACCCCGAGCCTTTTCTTTAACAGAACCATGCACCAACAACGTGGCTGAATACAACGCGTTGCTCATAGGGCTTGAGTTGGCCAGAGAGTTAGGGATAAAGCATCTGGAAGCTTATGGCGACTCACAACTCATCGTTAAGCAAATGACTGGCGAATATGAAGTCAGGAACGACGATCTCATCCCGCTCCACAAAGCGGCTATCAAACTAGTGGGGTCATTCGAGAGTTTCCGCATTGAGCATGTGCTCCGTTCCAAAAACACACATGCGGACGCCCTTGCATCCTTGGCGGCTAATTTGGCCCAACCCTTAGGAACGACCCAACGTATCACAGTCGCCAGCCGAAGACTCTTTCAACTAAAAGATGTCCCAGAGGCGAACGCCACCCATCAAACCCCGGATCAGCCCGATCAGGAGGATTGGCGTCTCCCGATCATCGATTACGTTCTGTATGGCATATTGCCCGAGGACGCAAAGGAGCGAGATTCTATCCGACGACGTGCCTCGAGGTTCTACTATGATTCGACCACCAAGACGCTATATCGGAGGTCATACGACGGCCTGTTTCTTCGATGTCTTTCAAAGGCAGAGGCACAAGAGGCCCTACGCGAGGCCCATGACGGCACTTGCGGAGCTCATCAGCCGGGACCTAAGCTTTGGGATCGTCTGCGAAGGATAGGCTACTTTTAGCCTGGAATGGTTAGCGACGCGATCGCTTATGCAAAGCGCTGCTACGAATGCCAAATCCACGCCAATTATATGCACCAACCTCCTGAAGATCTGCACTCGACGAGGGCGTCGTGGCCCTTCGAAGCATGGGGAATGGATATAGTTGGACCAATATCCCCGCCATCGGCGAAAGGCCATCGCTTCATCCTTGCGATCACTGACTACTTCTCTAAGTGGGCCGAAGCCGTCCCCTTGAGAGAAGTCAAGACCAATGACGTGATCAAATTCATCAAACACCATGTCATATACCGATACGGCATACCCCGACGTATCATTCATGATAATGGCACGCAGTTCGTCAGCCACGCGTTCACCAGGTTTTGCGACAAGTTCCGAATACAAAACCTGTCATCCAAGGCCTACAATCCTTCGGCGAATGGTTTGGCCGAAGCCTTCAACAAAACGATCATCAAGATTTTGACCAAGCTAACTTCCACTAGCAAACGCGACTGGAATGAAAAGCTAGGTGAAAGCTTATGGGCGTATCGCACAACGGTTCGTACACCGACTGGCAACACGCCCTACTCATTGGTATACGGTTGTGAAGCCATGTTGCCTTTAGAGATTCAGATCCCATCCCTCTGAGTCGCCCTAGCAGCAGGGATGATGGTGGAAGATAATCACCAACGACGACTCGCGGAGCTCGAAGCGTTGGACGATAAGCGACTAGAAACTCAACAACACATTGAGTTCTATCAAGCCTGAATGGCCAAGGCTTTCGATAAGAAAGTCAAGCGCCGAGCCTTCAAGGAGGGAGAACTGGTACTGGCCGTTCGCCGACCGATGATCCTTACTTCTAAGAAGAAAGGCAAATTTTAGCCCAAATGGGAAGGACCATTCGTGATAGAGACAGTCTATTCGAATGGATCTTATCGCCTCGTCAAGCCGAATGGCGATAAAATCATGATGCCCATCAACGGCAAATATCTGAAGAAGTACTACCCTTAGTTCTTCTTCCCCAAACTCCCATGAGTGCATGAGTCTAAACTAGTCCTTACATCCTCCAACTGGTAAAAGAGGTTAAACTATGCCCTACGCTTCCATTTCTGGGGTCAAGTTCCCAGTACAGGCGAGCTTAACAGTTTAAGCGAATTCTAGTTCTCAAGCCGGGTCCCCAGTACAGGCGAACCGCTCAAACTAGGCGAGACTAGCATTTCAGGTGGGGCTGCATCAAACAGCCCGCTTGGTCAAACCTTCAAATAGTTAGGACCAGAGCCACAATCCCCCGCCAATCCTCTTCAATAGGATGGCGAGACCCCCACTGTCACTTCCGACAAAATTAACTTACCAATCCTCCTCAAAGGGATGGTAGGTCCTCAAAGTCGTTCCAATCACGACCATCCCTGCCACGTTAACTGTCACCTCTGACAAAATTAACTTACCAATCCTCCTCGAAAGGATAGTAGGTCCCCATAGTTGCTCCAATCACGACAAAACACCATCAGGTTAATGACCACCTCGGATGGCGGGCGTCGCTATCCCTGCGGATAGCACAGCCTAAGTAATGACTTACCATGTGACGTGTTATTACTTCGGTCGATAGTCACACTCCTACGTTCCTGAACTATTGGGCCTATTCCAGATATCCTAACATTCCATTAGGGTGACTGATGGGTAGCGGCCTACCACACGATGGCTCCTACAACGATCGATCGTCATATTCCTACATCCCTGAATGACTCGATTATTACCTATGTTGTCGCCCTCGCGAGCGATGACGTCTATCGAGGGCGGCTCGATAGACGTCACGCCCGATAGTTCCTTCAAGCGGCTACCCACCGACTAGCGAGTCGAACGAACTTGGCTTTGACCGCCGAGAGTTCCGCCGCGCGTCGGGCCTTCGCCGCCTCCTCCTGCTTTTGCCGCATCATGGCAAGGGCGGCTTCACCTTCCTCTTCCTCCTAGCAGAGAAGCTAAAGCGAATGCTCTGCCTCCCTAGCGGCGCCGCAGATCCGCTTGTTTTCCAGCTCGAGTCTCCGCAGCCGCGCCTCGCCATGAGAGGATCCTGCATCTTTGAAGAAGACAGCATCGTTGCAGGCGTCCATCTTGGCCAGCGTCGCCTCGTGCTACTTGCGCAGACACTTAAGCTTGGCCTCCTTCGCCCGAATCCGCTTCGCCCGCTCTTCACGCTCGAGCAGGAGGCGCAGCGAGAGGGGCGGTGGCACGTCAGACGGATCGTCGTATGCCAACTCCTCGAGGCGGTACATCCACCCCTCCACGCGGTGAAGTTCCTGCTCACACTGACGTGCGAGCGAGGTACCGCCCACGAGAGGAAGCACATCATAGTACCTCCCGTCGCCCATGCCGACCGAGATGGCGATCCCTTGCACCAAACCATCAAACCTCTGGAGGGGCTCGAAGGCAGGGTGAGCCACGAGGTCCGGCGCGGAAGACCCCTGGGATGAGTTTATAGGGGAAGCGGGCGGAGGACCATCGTTGACTACACCCTCGGAGGCGCTATGGTCGGAGTCAGAGGCCATGAAGTAGAGGAGATTACTGCAGCGGTCATCTCCTAGAGGACTTTTCTCGAAGAGGTAGGAACTTGGCTGAAAAGATGGCAAGTACGGGAGATATATCCGAAGACGCAACGGTCAGGATCTGTCCCCTCAAGCAATCGAATGGCCCAGGTGTCCTGCGACGCTTCGAGCTCAACGCCAATAAAGGCCATACCTCTCGGGACCCCAAACCGGGCGATCGGATGAAGCCCAAGAGGCGAAGCGTTCTGTCACTTCACCATCAATGAGCATTAACACGTCCCTAAGGCCTTAGCTGGCAAGCATTTGGGCACGCTAGGAGACGCGTGGCACGAGTTTTTGCCCGCACTTTTGAGTCTTCAACTACGGGACAGATTCGCCGCCGCTTGAGTTCTGATTGCAGCACGAACTCGCCCTAATTCGGATCTGATCGCACAGAGTTCCGCCCACGACCTAAACTCGCCAGAGGTCAAGTTGGGTCTGCAGCGTAAACTCGCCTTCTCATAAGTTCCGCTTGCAGTCTAAACTCGCCAGCGATGACATTTTGGTCTTCAACACGAACTCGCCAACACAAGAATTTCGCCTACGGCTTGAGTTTGCCAACAGTCAAAGTTAACCTTCAAGCGAACTCGCCATTGAGCTCGTTTCACCTTCAGTAGGAACTCACCGGCATTTTAGAGAGTGGCTCGTAGTGCTAATTTGCAATCACTCAAGTCTGTCTGCAGTGTAAACTCACCTATACCAGAGTCGAGCCTTCAACGTAAACTCGTCGCCATTCGAGGAGTTTCGCCTGCAATATTAAGTCGCCATCGGCTATGCAAACAAAACACCGAACGACAACATACTAAAAGGAGGCGAATGTAACAAGAAAACACGAACTTCCTTAGAGACTTCTATGCAGTACATTTGAACAAAGTTATGATCTTACAGCTAAGAAAGTCATAATATTGTATTTAAAAAGCAAAACGTGCGCCCAGTTTTTAAGACAATACATTTGAACAAAGTTATGACTTCACAAGTCATGGCATAGTTTCAAAACCGAAACAAACAAGCAAAATGTCTTAACACAGGCACGGATTTGAAATCTCAGTCGAAGAAACTAAAAGAGGAAAGCTCTTCTTTGGCCAATGCCACCCTTCTCGCGTGGTCCTCCAGAGCTTTGTCTTCAGCCACCTTCCGAATTCGGTCTTCAGAGCTCGATCTGGCGGCAGCATCCTTTTGGCGCAAAGCCAAGAGGCTTCGAGTTTCCGCCTCAACATTCTTGCTGACCTTTACGACATCGGACTGGAGCCCCTTCAAATTCGTCTCCGCCTATCCCAGTTCGGCTCGCAGGCGAGCTATTGTGCGATTGAGGTCGACAATTTGCTCCTCCAACGAGTGTTGTTGACCCACCCAGAAGTTGACGATGGATTCCAAATCCGCGATTTCTTTGGAACGGACCTCCTGTTCCGAAGCTTCCTGACGCCTGATATGGGCCAAGCAAGACTCCACTTCCGGGCCTTCCCGTAGCAATGTCTCTAACCTTATCATACCTGACTCCAAAAGGTGGAGCTTCTGCATGCAACATGTGGCAAGCCGGTTTTCGCCCGCCCGTCGAAAGTCGACCACGCGATCCAGGAGAGATTGCCTGAAACCGTCAAAGCTTCCCGCTAAGGTTGACAAGGGAAATCACTTGCCTCACGACATTCTCAAACTCTTCGACGCGAGCCTGCAAGGGTAGGGAATCAGAGGAAACAGGTTCTTGACCCGGGGTGAGCACCGCGATAGGCGGAACCTCGAGACAGGGTTCGGTTCCCGGCTGGGGAACGGGGCCTGAGGCAGGGGAGGTCACAGGACCTTCAGATTCATCGTCAGAAATTAGATGGGCTCGGCCGCATGCTCTTCGGCTGTCGGCGCCTCTTCTCGACCTGTGGAATGCAACAACGACACAGGGAAGAGTCAAAGGGAGAATACCTGCTCGACCCACGCGAAAGTCGAGACGAAGAGATACCTTCGGCCACGGCGGCCTCGGCGGTGCCCGAAGAAGACGCCTCCTTTCTTTTCCTAGAAGCAACCCTCTTTACCTTCGGTGCCATTATGGGTACGATGAAGGGAAAACTTGGGTTTCTTCTAGAGAAGACAATGAAAGGAGCTATAGCCTCTCTTAACGGAGGGTAAGGGCGTTAAGTACTCTAAAAACCCTAGACGGTTAATCGCCACTCGATGGGACCGTTCAAGGCTGAAACAGTTGAAGGGTAAGGACGAATAAATCGGATCTTACCTGGAAGGTCCAACGGTTCCTGGACACGATCTTCAGCAATGGTCCGAACTAAGCACGATAGACGAAGAGCCCCCGCTGCGCCACATTTAATGCGAAGCGACTTGCCCACGTCCTCTTGGCTGACGTGCGCATAAATCAATACATGGCCCACCGAAGGCGGGGCCTACCTGACGACGAATTCATCGCTAAGATTCCCGCGGGTCGAAATCGATTATCCCTTTGAAGCTTGAGTCAGTTCCAAATCCGCCCGTGGACGAAAGCCGCCCTTGGAGGAAACAAACTTACGGCAGAAATTCGCCGACAACTAAAATACCCCCTGCAACTAAGACTTTCTGGCTAACGCATGTTAAAAAAAAATGGAGCATGCACAGAAGTAACAGTGACCGAAGGCGAAAGGATAATTCCATTCATAAAGAAATCCTATTACAACGGAGGATTAAAGGCAAATTACAAAGGTTTCAACCGCAGTTCCGCCTCACGAATCTCTCCGGCTAGGCGAAACTCAAGCCTCCTTAGGATCTCTCGGCGAAGATCTTCCTCAGTGCGCGAGACTAGGTCCTGAACAGTATCTTTGACCTCCTTGAGAGCTCGACCCTTCTCCTCGACAGAATCGGCAACCAATTGCCGACGAGACTAAATGTCCTCCAACTCCTTTGTCGCCTGCTCACGAGCCTTCTCTTGAATGGCCAGGGAAGCCTGCGCATCGGCTATGACTTGCTTTAGCCTCTCTATCTCGGAGGATAGACGAGAGAGGCGGTTATCCGCCATCTGTTGCTCATGGTCCGATCGTGCATCCTCGGCTTTGGCCTGGTCCAACTCCGCGGACAATCGTGTCTCCAGTGACATGGCCTCATTTAGACGGCAGTTGTGATCTGCCACGGCTGCTCGAACTTCGCTGGCGGTGAGATCGACAATGGCGAAACTCTGCGCACGAAGGGCGAGCAACTGCTGAGCACCTCCTCCACTTCTTTCAGACAGGAAAAGTACGGCTTCGCCGCAGTGGCGCCAAGCCTCTTGATTAAGAAGAACATGTGGTGATCGAGGTCCTCCTTGAGCTCCTCGAAAGGACAACTATCCTCCAGGATAAGTCTGAAGCAGTCGGCCAAAGTGTCTTGAAAGTTGACCAGGGCTCGGGCCGTGCTCCTCTTCCGCAGATGTTCCAAGGGAGAAAGAGCAGCCTCCTCTGCCGAAGACGAAGTTACGATTGAAGTGCTGGTGGTCATGACCGCAGAAACAGCGATTGGCTATGCCAAAGCTGGTATGGCCGTCGATGCCATCAGGGCTGCAGCCGCGGCATCGCTAGCCGCCACGGACGAGGAAGCAACCACCAACCGAGTGGAAGTCACCCTCCGAATTGGAGACCCTCGCGTCAAGAGTTCACCCTCAATCGGGGCTTCCGCGAGAATAGAGGTTTCCTCTCGTTGGCCAGGCGTGTCATCAAGAGCCAGTGCCTCTTCCTCACTAGACAGCGCCTCATGAATCGAGACGTCGTCATCCACCTCTGATTCACCCGTTCCTCGGGCAGAATGACCCTCCCAAGAAGGAGGATCCTCCTTGCCAGTAGCTTCATAAGAAGGGCCGACTGCGGATGCAAAAAGAAGATTGACAAATGCCCCTTAGGCTCAGAAGGATCAACAACACTAAAACCCATGCTTACTTAAATCACTGGGCCCTTTTCCGTCTCCGACCTCCTCCTCTTCGTCCGAAGGGATAGAGATCACTCTCTCGGCTGCACCTGCTCAAATTAGACACAGATGTCAAAAGGTACAGATCCGGCTTTGTACCCGAGAATACAAAAACTTTTATTATTACCCCCGAGTGCAGGCGTAGGAGTCGTTGAGACCCCCGCCTGTGGCCCCACACCAGATGAAGGAGGGGTATCCTTCGAAGTCACTGGAGCCGCCCTCGATACGGCAGAAGGGGTAGGCTGAATAGCTCCTACCCTAGAGGCAGTATCGTCCTGACCATCCGTCGCTTGAATGGCCTCCGATGTTTCCTCGCAACGGGCCTTCTTGGCCGCTTCCGTCTTGGAACCTTCCGCCGCCATTTCACGCTGCCGCTTGAAGAGCAGCGAACTACTCAGAGATAAAAGGGGCATTCCCATCCGCCCCGCTATTGTGCTCCGAGCTCGCTCCAATCGCTCGCCCGCCCACATTAACTAGTCAGATTCTCCCCGCTCACCTTGGGAGTCCAACGGAAGAACGAGAGAAGGAGCTCGGGCCTCGGGCACCTCAGATTCGTCTGGGCCCATGTCGTCGCCTTCAGTGTCTTCAGCCGGGTCCTCGGACAACCACTCCTTAACGGTTTGACGGCCCCTCCGTCTCGAAGTACGGAGAGGCCTTCTGGGAGGACGTCCCTGCTCCGCCAAACACGAACCTTGGAACCAAAAGCCTTCGGGATTAGCACTAGCACCCCGATACCACCGGCAGTACAGGAGGGTGTGATGCAAATCACGATCCTTCACGGGTAGCTCAAAGCGGGCATGGGTACCGCCAGCGTGTGTCCAGAACCATCCCCGAGCTCTATCCACCAGCCCTCCTTCGAAGTGCAGATGGGGATTGGCGTTGCCCACGTAAAATTGGTCGTACCCAAACTGGCGGGCAAACCTGCAAGGGATATACGGCTCGAGATAGCACACAGAGCCCGTTCGTAGGATATGATACCCCGGCCGATTGTTCACCAACCAGCGAAAGGCGCCGCGCGAGAGAACGGTGTGATGATCCGCCGTCGGCACATCTCTAAGAGACTCCCTGTATCCTCCTCCACTGAAATAAGGAAAGAAACGGCGGAAGTTGTAGTGGACAAAATGGGAAAGCGTCTTCAGCGCGTCAGGAATGTCCTTGCACTTCCAAGAGCACCTCTCCAAGCGCTTGACGAACGGAACAAACCTGTCTCCCTGAAGGGTCGTAGGGGCGCTCATCAAACATTCGCAATGGCAGACGAACCATGCCATCAAATAAGTATACGGCAGCCCCACCCTAGGATTAAAGGTCCTGATAACCTCTCCTTCCCCCTCATCGATAGTCGATACGCGGCAGAATTGGGCCGTCAAGGTGCGGAGCCGCCGGTGGATGCACGCTATCGTCGCCGACACCAAAGAATAGGACTTCCCGTGGGCCAAGCAAACTGCGGGATACACGACCTCCACAGGAAGCGCCTCAAAAGAGTGAGTGGGGATTACGCACTTCTTCAGCCATAACATGAGGTACCCCGCAAACAGAGCCTTCCCGGATATGGGCCCGCAAACAGAGCCTTCCCGGATATGGGGGACTTAGCCTGAAGGTGGAATGAGTGGAAGACCGTGCCGGACTTAAATCCACCCTCATCGCGCTCAAGAGTCACGGTGCTTCCCTCTTCGGCTGTCCTCTCCTCCACCTCAGACTGGTCGCACTCGCCTAGCAGGAAAGCAGGCTTCCCCTTGACATCGTTCCCGGGAACAGGTAATCAGCCTAATTCTTGTGGCTGATCCCCGGAGTCCTCTTCTTCTTCCCCTTATGATCCGATGCCTCCAAAGTACCGAGGCAGATGTGGTAGTGGCAGAGCAACTCCCACAGAGTTTCAACCACCAAGGGGGAGTGGTCCGCAAGCTGGTCGATCTCACCTTGGTCTGGGACGTACTCCTCATATAGAAAGTGTCCCAAAGGCAACCTCGACACATCATACATCTTATGAGGGGTTATGCCAAGTTCACCGTTGGGGGTGAAAAATGTGCCACTTTCCGCACAGTACAGTTCCAAGATGCTGTGGAACTGAGAAGTATTAATCCTCAAACCATGTCGAGTGGCTTGAATGGCCACATACAGCTCAGAATCCTTGAGGTCAGAATTCTCAGCCAAGACGTAGTCCTTGATCTTGGACCACCAAGCGTCGCTGCCAGGCGCAGAGTATACCCACCCCGGGGCTCTGAAGTCTTTCGGGGGAAATCTCCCACCAGCGCGGAAGAATTGATGGCGAAAAGTCTCCGCTACCGCCGTCATCTCCCCTGCCAGCGGTTCATTGGACAGCAAGCCAGGGCGCAGACCCGTCACACGCTTGCAAGAACTCTCCACTCCATACCCAGCCGAGAAGCCTGTAAAGACGCTACAGGTGACCCCGTCCTGAGTTGGGGTCAAATCCCAGTTCATCACTCGGGGGACCGCGAGAGACCGTAGCTCGACGATCGAGAACCCCCTCAGCATGCTAGGGAGGTAATAGTGAGTCCCTTCCACTATACGGAACCACCTACTCTCCTTGAGCAGCAGAACAGAAGGATCGGTCATAGCATCGCCGAACAAAAACTGAGGCTTCGATAGCTCCGTCCTAGCGTCATCCGACAATACCGCATTGGTTGTCAACTCGCGCAATGTCAAATGATGGCCGTTCGTAACTCTCTTCATCAGGCTATGGGGCTTATCAGCGGTGAATGAAGGCATCGGATCCAAAGAGGGAAATCGGGAGAGCCTCATCAGAAAAAGTCGCTGCAAGAAAGAATCAAAGAATCAAGAAGAAATCCGCTATAAGGGCAAATTCGCCTATCAAACAAGGGCGAGCGGATCCGCCTGTTAGTCCAAACGAGGTCTATCCATACAAGCGATACCCCTCTCTACTGGAGAAAAGAGCCAAACTCGCCTATCAAAAAGCGAGTTCGCCCCCATCCAGGAAAGCTAGGGTTCGCCCGCGGCGACAGAAGTCGTCCTCTAAAGACAAATGTAAAATCAGCCTAAAAAGGGCCAACTTTACCCCAAATCGGGGAAGCTGCCAAAAGATGACGGGAGTTCAGGAGGATGAACAACAATCATCCTCCTAATCCGACACCTGTAACCCGCACGGGGTCGTCAAACGAATCTATTGACTTACCCAAGCGCGGCTCCGGTACACTGTGTTGGCCTTCTTGTTTTGATGATGTTTAACAAATAATTTACCACTAATGTTGTTTGTCTAGTATTTGTATCTTCTTATTTATTATAGACAAACAAC
>BQKN01060730.1:487-22087 GCA_022839385.1 Asparagus kiusianus | reverse complement strand
TTTCATGAGCCTATATATACCCCATGCCCTCATACCTCTAAGACAACCAAGAGAATTGTTTAACCAAGTTTAAGGGTGTTTTGTGTTTGTTTAAAAGAGTGTTTAAGAGTTTGGTTTGTGAAGATAATTTCACAAGGGCTTGAGGAGATAATCTTTGGTGTTTGGGCTTCAAATCATCTCTCTCTCACTCTTGTCATTTATTGGAGAAGTTTTCTAAACTCAATCTAGCTTTACATTTTATTGTTTGATTATCATTTTATTAAGCTAGTATTTATATTGAGTTTAGTTAATTTTATTTATCTCTTTGTACACACACAACCATTGAGCTTATTATTTTTGCATACATTGTATAATTAGGTTGTGGGATTGTGTGACTTAGAGAGTGAGCCTACATTGAGTTCTCATCTATTGTAGAGAATGAATTTATATTTGTTATATTATGAGATTGTAAGGTATTCGGTGAGCTAGAAAACCGAGTGTGTTGTGAAGTTTTTGGTGAACTAGAAAACCGATTGTGAGGAGTGACGTTGATCGGTGAGCGTTGAAAACCGATACTGTGAGGTGTAAACGTTGTTCGGGTGAGCGTAGAAAACCCGGTTGTGATAGTGGATTTCTCCCCGGGAGTGGGGAGCGGAGACGTAGGAAGGAAGGTCCGAACTCCGTGATCATATCGCTTGTTTGAGTGTGCTTTGGCGTTCATTCATATTTATGTTCATATCTCGTATCGCCTTTTGTGCATTGCTCATTTCTATATCATCCACTATCTTGTTTAGATTATTTACCCTTGTGTTGTTTATATATCCTTGCATATATTTCTATCATATAGGATATATCTCTTTGTGCATATTGCTTATCCTAGCTTATATAGTTGTTATATTTCATACTTGCTCGGATAACTTATTAATTAATTTTAATTGGCATTTAATCGGATTAGATTAGCATAAGACCCTAATCACCCCCCCTCTAGGGTCTAACACACTGGCAGGCACACCAGCGGAGAGACGGTCGGAATAGCGCCCGGGGCCTTTTCCCTTCACAATACACCTCTTAGATTTCGGCACCATTGAAAGATGAAGCGGGAATTCTCTTCTTAGAAATTTTTCAAGATTCTGGAGCACAGTAACTCTCAAAGAAAGGGAATATCCTATTTAAAAGCGGAGTTGCCAACGTGGCCACGATCGCCCTCAAAAAGCAAAGTACTGGCAGACAAGAGACGTGACCGCAATCGAAATCAACGGCCCAGAATGACCCTAACATTTCGAGGTGCCACGTCAAGACGGGAAATGGGTCGGGCAAAAGCCCAGAACCCGAGCCGAAATCAGCGGTTGTATCTGACGTTGAGTTCAAAAACCACGGCCACGATGCGAATGAGGCGCACGAAGCTGACGTCACCGTGCCGCCTTAGCTGGAAAAGCACGAACCCCCGCCAACGGACGCGTGGCTCACCCACGCCGAACCGAATTTTGCCCTAGAGGAAAAATCTCGCCTGCGAAAATTCGACCCAAATCCGCAAGTCGAACAGAATCCCACCTCCAAAACCTAACTTCGTTTGAGCGGCTCATTCGCCCTTAGAGACAAGCAACAAACGACACGACTCGTCTCAAGCCGTGAACCACCAACGAGATGACCTCACTTGAACCCACGCCTCGAAATGGCTGAGGTTAGGAGTAGAAATCTTAGCGTCAAGTCTAAGAGAAACTACTCGACAACTCATCATACTGAGGGGAATAGTAGGGCTAGCCCGATTCAAACGGTAATCGGTAAAGGCATATCAAACCCGTTGATAGCTGAGGATTTGCTAAAAATCCTAAAAGAAATCGAATGTACTTGTTTCACCAAGAACTTCCTTATTCAAAGTATTCCAGACCACACGCAAGCCGGTTTAGGTTTGAAAACTTTGAAGGGGATCTTGTAGACGGTAAAAAATACCTCCGTGGACTCACAAGAAATCCGCCGGTAAAGGGAAGTCGTCCAAAGCCACGCGAATTCACCTTTTGTCATAACTCGCCAGACCGAGTCTGCATTCGAATCCGCCAGCAAACCTCAAGACCGCCAATATGTCCAGATGTCTGCTACCCCACGTGCTGAGATGGGCTTTCCCACCTCCCTCGACCCGAAGGGAGAGGGCACAGTACTCCAGGACCGTCAAGCGGCCGCTCGCAGTACGAAGGATTGAGCAGGTGTCGAGTCGACCTGAACATTCATAAATGCAGCTCACCTCAGCTATCTGAGTCAAGAGACAAGTCCGCCAGCATTCGGCGAGCTATCCAAACCCAGATGAGTGCTAGGGACATGCCCTCCCACCTATCTCGACCTAAAGAGAGAAGACACGGCATTCCAGGCCCGCCGAATAACCGCCCACAGTACAAAGTGAGCGGACAGGTGTCAAAGCAGCCTGTGCCCTCATAAATGCGACTCACCTCAGTTGTCCAAGCGGGGGACAAGTACCGTCAGCGCTCGATGGTTGGTCAGATCCACTCGAGTATCCGACAGCCGTTGTCACGCATACGAGGAGGGGCCTTCCCACTCCTACGTAACATGAGGCAAAGGTACAGCCCTTCGAAGGACCGCTCGTGTATAGTCACATCCCATAATTCAAGGAGCAGTCAAGCTGTCTCTCTCCCATTTAAGGGCTTCTTTCAGCAACCTTAGGGGAGATCGATTGAAAAAAAGGAGGATCAATTGATCAAAGGGAGAGCAAGAAGAACCTGGAGCAATCGAGACCGAGCTCTTTGCAAAGTCCTCGCATGGCAGCACTATTTCCTGGTTCCGAGCCCCGATCGCCAACGAACTAGGAGATCCGAATTCTATCGACTCGAGCTTCTACTGCGTACTGAAGCTCCTCAGCGACCTCGGTCGGATCGTCCAAGGGAAGCAGACTTGACACGAGCATCGAGCGAAGCATCCTGTAGCCACCAAAAGTCCCCACACTAAACAAAGAGGGCTTTCCCTCTGCTTCTATTGTAAATATTTGATTATTAGTTTGTAATAAGCTTTCTCATCAATACAAACGAAGTTCCCTGTTTTTGGGAGATCAAAATTTACACCTACACCCCTTTACGCGTGTTTCATCAATTTGTTGACTTATGCACTTTTACCGATTCGCTTCATGCGTTTCATCGTCGTCAGATAAACTTCTTTGACTCGGATGATATCATTCATCATGTTCTCTTTGTCTTGAGCAGCATGTAGGAGCCCATAGGCAATTTTTGACACCTACAGCGCATTTTTGCTTCAGTGTTACTATAGTGACGTCTAGATGTTGGTGATTACTGTAGTAGGTAGGTGTTTACTGTTGACACAGTAACTTTCCATCATAAAGATGGAACTAGACTACATGCTATTTGAAGGATTTGATGAGTAATTGAAAAATACTAAATATTTGAAGGATGTGTCTGAAACAAAAGCATTGTAATATCAAAGCAGAACCTTGTTTCTATTGTGGGTAATTTGCACTCTGTCTTTTCTTCAGAAATAAACGAATAAAACCAAAACACAATAGAAGAAAAAACCTGCTAAATGCCATCATCAACTATCATCCTGAAGTAAAATAACATGCAACACATAAAATTTCCTTGAGAGTGCATAAAGATCTCTAGAACAATTTCAGGGCTTTGTTCAATTTTCTCCAGCAGTAAGAAGCAAAAGTAACAAAAACAGAACATATGTTAGTCACTGCTACATGGTCCAAAACATGGAAATGAATATCAGATGTCTCACATAAAATGCAAATGATTTATGTACCTCTGCGTAATTGTTATTATGTCACTTGTAAACTAACTTATCGTTCAAATAAACCATCTATTAATGCTAACAGTGTGAAACCACATCGTTAGCACTATTAGAAAAAGGCTTTGCTGCTGTTGTTGTAATGTGAGACCAGATATCTAACCTATTGTAATAGCTCCACATGCTTGTGAATCTACTGTTATTTATTTGCAATAACTGGTTTTGCTTATACATTTACCATATTTGTCTCTCATTAATATACAACCTAATACAGTTTCCACCCCTATAAAAGCCAAACCTGACCAATATATTCAGACACGGCATCATAGAGAAAATTAAGATGAATAAGGGGACAAAAAATAAACAAGAAGTAAAGAGCCCTAGTAATTATAACTTCATAGTGGGAAACAATAAAAGTCAATACAAAGCACAATTGTCATTTGATATCTGTTATAACTTACATTCGATCTAAATATTGATACGTTCAGTATGATCAATCAAGTGGAAACAAGAACGATGCCTCAAATATTGAGAAAATATGGTCACCATGTAATTTGGTTGATCTGGTGGTACAGAACCAGGCTTCTTGGTAAGAAACAAATGGCAATTTAGCCGGCATTTGAGAAATTATAATAGTAAGTGGTGCTTGTATCCTTACCAGATACAGGCATTAGAAACTAGATACTGGATTATTCATTACACAGTTTGGTTCATGTACACAAATCATACCTCCCTCAACTGCTCTAGTCATTCTAAAGTTGGTTATAGCTACCTACACAATAAACAAAGGTCAATCGAGTCAGTATTCCTATGATGTGACATGACTACAATATTAGCTAAAATAATATACAATGTAGAAATAATTAGGTGAAAAGTGAAAGCAAGGAACCATAAACCCCCCCATCCTCAAATGTGAATCACTATAATTTTGTCGCGAGTAAATTTCCAAACCAGAATGACTTCTCAGCTCAGGATGGCGGGCATAAATACATGTGAACTAAAACGCCCTCGATGATTGGACATAGGCCATAATTATCACTTCTTGTTAGAACCTAAATATCATGCCAGCAATAAGATATGGTAACATGTATCCTATGTTTGATTTCTTGTGATTTTAATTGAAATCAAGGACCAACAGAGGGAACACATCCCTTCCCCCGTTCTTGTAATATAGAATACAAAATAGTTTCTAATTTAACATATATATAATTATGTCATCATATGCAAACTGTAAAAAATAGTGAAGATACTCATCCTATGTGTTGAGGATCTTGGTCGTTGATGTTTGGCTTAGAAGCCTGCTGAAACAAGTCCTTGTTCTCCTCTCTAGTGCACTATCAAGAACACAAAGGGAGAGCTCACCACAGATCTGCTCCTAAATCACTCACAGAGGTGAAGAAAACACACAAAGGGGTGAGAGCATAAAGCTAACAGGAGCACAAAGCTCACAGAAGAGAGAGGGGTCGTACAAAGCTCACAAAAGAGAGAAGGATCGTACAAAGCTCACAGGGGAGGGAAGAGGATCGCACAAAGCAGAGGAGCACCAAGCTCAGTTTTCTCTTCACCACCACCTCCTTCTCTCCCAAGCTACTACCAACCTTTCAACCTAAATAAAGAAGATGGCAGGCGACATGGGAGAGAAGCCTAGGGTTTCGAATGGTAGGAGCTGACCTACAGTAATGGGAGATCGGACTTACAGCGGCTGCAAAGCAGGACACAAGAATGGGGAAGGAGCTGCCGACATAGGGATTAGTACCATCGGGTAGGAAAGATCGAAGAGAGGGCAAGGGCAGATATGTGTAGGGAACTGGGCCTTTTGGTAACGGGCCAGAGTTTGGGCCAACAAAATAGCAACATTGTGAATGGATTCAGAAGAATGTTAAAATGACGCTCTGCAAGCCGAAGCAACAGAGTAATTAGTTGATCCCGATTCCTGGCAATGTGACACATTGCTACCACTTTTTGCTAAAAATATAGAATATGCAACGAAATTGATAAAAATAAATAAAAAATAAACAATCAACGGCATGCAAAAATTTATAGTGGTTCGGATAATAATCCTATATCCATTCTTCTTTCTCACAAAGGGAATTACTCACTATGCTAAGATTTCTCTTGAATCACAACCTGATTTAGTATGCAAATAAATACTGCACCCTAGAATCTATCTAAAACCAATTGTCTAATCTAACTCTCCACAATGAGTAACACTAACCCATCTATGGTTATAAAGAATCATCAATGGTTATAGGAGACAATGAAAGAAATCTAGAAATCAGAATCGACACCATCGATGGCTATAGTTGAACTATCAAAGATCACCAAGGGACCAACAATGGTCATGATCTATCATTGATAGTTATGACAAAATTTTATAGTTTTTAGGATTTAATCTCAGTCATTCATCGACCCGTTTGATCTCCTATTTACAATCATATTTGAGTATCTCTTTCCTATCCTCTCAAGGTCTATTTAAGGGGAGTTGGAGATCATAATTAATGATGAAGTTCAAGGAGGCAAATACACAAAAGGAGAGATCTTCATTCTAGAGTTTGAGAGAGTTGATCAAATCCCCTAAGCCTTGTTTACCTTCTTCTCTATGGTCTTTTCATTGGAGTTTCATTCAGCGAGAATGAGTGCCCTATGCTTACATCACTACATGCTTTCTTCATGGATCTTCATCTTCATCAATTTGAAGAACGATTTGCTAAAGGGCTATAAGATTATTTTATTTGTGCTTAATTATTTTTGTGTTGTATTTCAAACTTGTGAATTTGATGGTGAACTCAAGCCAGGGTAATTGAGGATTGGGCTAGTTAATTCTAGTTTTGACGGCATACTCAAACTGAGATAATTGAAGTTTGGGCTAGCTAGGGTTATGTTTCTTCTGGTCATTGTGAAGAGTCATGTTACACGGCTGTTTTTGGGTAGATGTCAAGGTGCATTATTTAAAGCTTATTGAATAAGCTTATGATTCAGGTGAGCTCTGGTCATAGTGAGGAAGAGCCTTCGTGAGAAGGAAGAGTGGATGTAGGATTTCTATCCAAACCATTATAAAAATCTTGTGTGTTCTAGTGCTGGTTTGCTTTTTATTTTTCATTTATTATCTTTTCGCTGCATTTTCTATGTTTAGTGTAAAATTATAGCAATCCTATTCACCCCCCTTGTAGGCTTGCATCCCGGTTCCAACATAAAGCGATTAGTTGATCCCGACTCCCAGCGATGTGACACATTTCTAACATTGCAATGTATCTCCTATAATAAAACAACGCAATATACCAAGCAGTGATGTAAATATCAATCTTACTACTATTCAAAACTACAAACTAAAAAAATAAGAATGAAGCCTAGAGCAGCACAAGGGGGGAAAAGGAAAAAAGAAAAAAAATTTGTATAAAAAAATTGAAAAATACAGGCTTGACAGACGTACAAAAGTGCCTAAACACAAAATACAAAGGCAGTTACCAAGCAAAGTAGCTTCTTCAGCAGATGTGAATTGTTATATATGCTTTCCAAAGAGTTAATTTATAAAATTAGAAATTTAAGATCAATTATAAGTGTCATGAATTGTTTGTACAACAATGGAGTTAATTAATAGTTACTTGGAGTTGCATTTGTACAACAATGGAAAATGGGGTTTTGGGGGGTGTTTTTTTGCCAAATATTGGTATACTAAACCTTAAAGCCATGATTGATTCAAAGAGATTAACAAGAATCAAAAGGCGCGGAAGCATATACCTGAATCCATTGAGGAAATCTTGATTAGGGTTTTTGATGATCTTTTAACCTTAGGGTTTCTCTAGCCAAATTTCTCTCTAGATGGGGGTGAAGAGAATTAGAGAATGTAACCCTAGATTAGGGACCATAACCCCTTATTTATAGGTAGTGTACATTTGTAATTTGGCCCCTCATCAAATTATAATTACAACCTGGTATATGCACATATAACCCATGATTATATTTAAATACCCATTAACCAAAATTAATTGATCACTTTAGTGTGTTATCCTGAAGGATAGCAATACATACAGATTAATCATATGTGCCTACAAATAGATTTAATTAGATTTAAATCCAACAATCTCCCACTTGGACACCATATGATTTCTTAAATTGTGTATAACCTTATGAGCTCAAAATTGCTATCACTGAAAAGGTATTTCCGAACAATCTCGTCCTGACTATATCAATATAGGATCAAAACAGCCTTCGTCACATTTATCGTGACTCGACCCATCAATGGTCACATATACGAATACAATCAAATGACATAGATCAATCATGGATATGCAGGATAAAAATTACATACAATATGATCAATACATGTCTATTTTTAACTGGTCCTACTCTAGTGAGGTCAAAACCAAACATAATGTAACAGAGTGTCTTAACTGAATACTTTATTCTGATCAGATAATACAACCTAACATAAAGCACCACAATTACAAACTCCCACTAAATCATGATATCCTCAAATAATACCACACCTATATGAGCAGTATGCTCATGAAAGACCTTGGGTGACAATCCCTTAGTAAGAGGATCAGCTATCATGGAGTTTGTCCAAATATGCTTTATGGATATGTGTCCACTCTGTACCCCTTCTTTCACTACTAGGAACTTAATGTCAATATGTTTTGACTTAGTTGAGCTCCTGTTGTTATTGGAATACATTACTATAGATTTATTGTCATAATATAACCTTATTGGTCTTTCTACATTTTCCAGAATGCGTAGTCCCGTGACAAAATTTCGCAGCCATATTCCCTGATTTGATGCCTCATAGCAAGCTACAAATTCTGTTGCCATAGTGGAGGAAGTTACAAGTGTCTGTTTAACACTTTTTTATGATATAGCTCCTTCTGCTAACATATAGATGTAGCCTGATGTAGACTTTCTGCTATCTTGGCATCCAGCAAAATCAGAATCGGAGTACCCAATGACCTCTAGTTGATCTGATTTTCTGTATGTGAACATATAATCTTTTGTTTTCTGAAGATACCTCATAACCCTTTTGACTGCTATCCAATGATCCATACCAGGTTTGCTTAAGTATCTGCCTAACATCCCAATAATGTACGCGATTTCCAGACGCGTACATACCTGAGCATACATTAGACTTCCTACAACCGAAGCATAAAGAATCTTCTGCATTTCCTGAATTTCAAGGTTGCCTTTAGGGCACTGATTGAGACTAAACTTGTCTCCTTTAGCCACAGGGGTGTCTCCTGGTATGTAGTCTTGCATGCAAAACCTTTTAAGTACTTTATCGATATAGCTCTTTTGTGATAATCCAAGTATACCTCGAGAACGATCTCGATGTATCTGGATTCCTAATATAAAAGAGGCATCCCCAAGATCTTTTATCTCAAAATTCTTTGATAGAAATCTCTTGGTTTCGTGCAACATGCCTATATCATTAGTGGCAAGCAATATGTCATCGACATATAGAACCAGAAAAATATACTTACTCCCACTGAACTTGTGATATACATAGTCATCAATAATGTTCATCTCAAAACTGAACGAGATAATTATTTGTTGAAACTTATGATACCATTGACGAGAAGCTTTCTTGAGTCCATAGATGGATTTTCTTAATTTGCAAACCATATTCTTTGGGTCTCCTGTCACAAAGTTTTCTGGTTGCACCATATAAATCATCTCATCAATGTCGCCATTGAGAAATGCAGTCTTAACATCCATCTGATGTAACTCAAGATCATAATGAGCAACAAGTGCCATGATTGTTTTGAAAGAGTCTTTCGATAAAACTAGAGAGAAAGTCTCTGTATAATCAATGCCTTCCTTTTGAGTAAAGCCTTTAACTACAAGACGTGCCTTATACCTCTCCATTTTACCGTTTGCATCCCGCTTGGTTTTAAAAATCCATTTACAACCAATTGGTTTTGCACCTTCTGGCAATGGGAAAAGTTCCCAAACCTTATTGTCTTGTATAGACTTGTCCTCTTCATTCATGGCATCAATCCACTGTTGAGAGTTAGAACTTTTCATGGCCTGAGAGAAGTTGATTGGATCATCTTCCAACATTCTATTACTTTCCTTATGATCTTGGAGAAATACAATATAATCATCCGAAATAGCATTTCTCCTTTCTCTCGTGGATCTTCTTAATGGCACTGGTTCTTGAGGTTGTTGAGTTTGTTCTTCTGGAACAGGGAGTTGTTCAACATTATCATCTTGAGGTTCCGGATTTACTTCTTGAGTAACAACAGGTATAGGAACCTGAATATTGTTAAAAGTAACTATATGGATTAGATCTGAAACCAATTCCTCCTCAAAAGTAATGTCTCTGACCTTATTTTTCCCCCCAAACTCAACATCCTCAAAGAATGTTGTTGTTCCCATCTCAAAAATATTCCTAAGTATGGGATCATAAAACTTATAGCCCTTAGAGCGTTCGGAATACCTAATAAAGTAGCTGCTAACAGTTTTGGAGTCCAATTTATTTTCATTTGGCCTATAAGGCCTTGACTCAGCTGGACAACCGCAAATATGTAAGTGCTTTAAACTGGGCTTTCGATCAGTCCAAAGCTCATAAGGTGTTTTAGCAACTGCTTTACTTGGCACTCTATTCAGAATGTAAGCTGTTGTCTTTAATGCTTCTCCCCAGAGTGACTCTGGTAAAGAAGAATGAGCAATCATACTTCTTACCATATCCTTAAGAATCATGTTTCATCTTTCAGCTACCCCATTCATGCTAGGTGAACCCGGCATGGTGTACAATGGGACGATACCGCATTCCTCTAGGTATTTAGCAAATGGTCCTGGACGTTGTTCACCTAAACCATCATATCTGTCGTAGTCCTCACCACCACGATCAGATCTAATGATTTTAATTCTTCTGTTGAGTTGATTCTCAACTTCAGATTTATAGGCTTTGAACATGTCCAGAGACTCAGATTTTTCATGAATAAGATATAGGTACCCATAACGTGAGTAATCGTCTATGAATGATATAAAATATTATTGACCATTCCAGGATATCGTAGGGAATGGCCCACAAATATCCGTATGTATTAATTCTAAGACATCCGAAGATCTGTAGGCATCTAATCTCTTAACTTTGGTCTGTTTTTCCTTGATACATTCAACACATACATTGAAATCCGAAAAATCAAGGGAATCCAAAATGCCATCAGACATAAGGCATTAAACTCTACCTTTTGAGATATGACCCAAGCGCTTATGCCATAATGCCGTCAAATTTTCCTTATTTAATTTAAGCTTAGTACCACGCGATTCCGCATGCAAAGTTTCATTATAAGAAGCAATTGTATCAAGCAAATATAGGTTGTCATAAGTACTCAAGTAACCAGTTCCCACAACATTTGAATTAAAAGATAAACTGAATTGATTGTTTCCAAATGAACAAGAATAACCTAATTTGTCCAATACAGAAACAGAAATCAAATTCCGTCTAAAAGATGGTACTACAAAAGTATCTTTCAAATCCAAATAGGAACCAGTTCCTAACAGCAACCTAAAGTGCCTAATTGCTTCCACATCTACCGATTGACCGTCACCCACAAAGATGTGTCTTTCAACATCACTTGGCTTTCGGTAGTTCAGGCAACCCTGCATAGAAACACTTATGTGAGTAGTAGCACCAGAGTCTAACCACCAAGTGTTTCTAGGTACTGAAGCTAAATTAACCTCAGAACAGACCAAGTAAGAGCGTACCCTTATTAGCACGCCAGGCGTGATATTTGGTACAATCCTTCTTTACGTGACCAGGCTTGATACAGAAGAAACAATCCTGATTTTCTTTATGTTGTTTCTTCTGAACTAGACCCTTAGCAGCTTCATTATCATTCTTTCTTTTCTTGCCCTTATCCTTAGAGGCATAGGCCAAATGAGCACTTTCAGTCTTATCTTGCTTCAACCTGTCTTCTTCTTGCACACAGTATGAAATGAGCTTATTTAGAATCTATTTCTCCTTTTGGTAGTTATAACTAACCTTAAACTGATTAAATTATGCAGGAAGAGACAACAGAACCAGATGCATCAATAACTCATCACAAAGATCGAGTTTAAGTGCCTTAAGCTTTGAAGTAATATGAGACATTTCCGTAATGTACTCCCTGATATTTCCTTTGCCTTATACTTCATTGAAATTAAGCGAGCTAAAAGCGTGCTTGTTTCTGTCTTATCGTTTATCACAAAATATTTCTCAATTTCGGTAAGAAAATCTTTAGCCTTAGTAATCCCTTCGGATTCTATGCCTATGAAGGCTTCCGGAACGCCGCGCTTAATGATCATAAGACTCATGCGATTTGAACGCTCCCACTTCTCATACTCCTTCTTTGCATCAGGAGTGCTTTTCGCAGTAAGAAGTTGGGGTTGTTCAGTCCTTAATGCAAGGTCTAGATCCATACAGCCAAGAACAATCAAAATGTTCTCTTTCCAAACCTTAAAATTTGTAATTCTCGTTCTTGAGCGGATGCGGCATATGAACCATAACCTGATTGATTAGCTTTCAATGGATAGTGTGATTCGCATTCAGATCCTGGGGAAGAAGAATGGAAGGAAAGAGACTCATCATCAGTATGGAATCAGAACATTGGAGGTCTGGAGCTGCAGGTTCGAATCGATCGACCATTTAGCATGGAAATTGAGTTGATGTTAGCAGAAATTATTGCAGCAGATGCATTAGCTGAAATAAAACAAAAAATGCTCACATTAATAACCATAATTAGTAATCAATAAATTTCAAATAATGACAAATCCCATCTCAAGATATCTGGCACAACATTAATATCAAGTCTTTGGACAGTAATATTAACTTGTAAGTGATACATTGTTGCAACAATCAAACACTGACAAGAACACATGTCAAATAATGAAACTATCTTTGGATCGATTCACTATCCACATGTAAACCTTATAATTATCACATGTTTATCATCACAGATGTGTATGCAGTCTAAATAAATATTAACCTTCCTTTGGGCCGATTAAATATTTACACGAAAACATACATACAAACATCTGACATCCCTCATGAACAATCTACACAAGAGAGGTTACTTTGGCAATATCTTGTTTCAATTAATCATTTGGAATGAGAGACAACTTAATATCTTAGTGTCATATTATTTGAATTAAATAATTAATTAACTACCAAAATTAATTCAAATTAAACAAATTAATTTGAATTAACATAATTTTCCATAGCTTGATTAAGGCCCATAACTTAATTTAATAAATTAAGTATACCAAAGTGGACCCATAATTTAATATGACAAGCCGAGGCTTAACCATAGTGAACACGAAGTTCACTTAGCTTCAAACGTGAGGTTCATCTGTATGAGTACGAGACTCACCTAAGAACGAACGCGAAGTTCGTTTGAATCGAGCACAAGGCTCACCTGAGAACGAACGCGAAGTTCGACTTGAGAGTGAACGTATGGTTCAACTTGAGAACGAACGCGAGGTTCGTTTGAATCGAACGCGAGGCTCGCCTGAGAGCGAACGTGAGGTTTGACTTGAATTGAGCGCAAGGCTCACCTGAGAACGAACATAAAGTTCATTTAAATTGATCGCAAGGCTCACCTAAGACCTGAGCGCGAGACTCACCTTAGACCTGAGCTTGAGGCTCACCTTAGAACGAATGCGAAGTTCGTTTAAATTGAACGAGAGGCTCTCCTGAGAACGAACGCGAAGTTCGTTTAAATTGAGCGCGAGGCTCTCCTGAGAACGAACGTGAAGTTTGTTTAAATTGAGCACGAGGCTCACCTTAGAACGAACGCGAAGTTCGTTTGAAGCTTTCAAGCCTCGCCAAAATTTGAGGTAACCACCTCCTTAATTTTTGCCATGTTTTCACGCACGAACCCTAAGCGTTTCAATCTGAAACCGTCGTCGCCATTGCTCCTACATCCAAAGGTCGAAACCCTAGGGTTTCCTGATGCAACCATCACCGTCGGAGTCGAGAGCGAGGCCGTCAGCAAAACTTCGCCGGCGAGGAGCACGGGACCGAAGACCAAACCCAAAAAATCTAAAAATTCCTCAATTTTATTTTCAAAACCAGATTTAGAATCAAAAAACAAAGGATGATTTCTTGATCCAAATCCTAAAAAAAACCGAAGAAAAAAATCCAAAAAATTAAAAAACTTTACTGTTCACCGGAAAATTTTACTGTTTATCCGAACAGTAACACAATACAAAATAAGATCAAGGAATCCTAATTTTAATCTTAATCTCTAGGAACAAATCAATGGTGGCTCTGATACCACTTGTTAGAACCAATATTTGAGATCTAAACCTTAAAGCCATGATTAATTCAAAGAGATTAACAAGAATCAAAAAGCGCGGAAGCATATACCTGAACCCATTGAGGAAATCCTGATTAGGGTTTTTGATGATCTTCTAACATTAGGGTTTCTCTAGCCAAATTTCTCTTTAGATGGGGGTGAAGAGAATTAGAGAATGTAACCCTAGATTAGGGACCATAACCCCTTATTTATAGGTGTTGTACATTTGTAATTTGGCCCCTCATCAAATTACAATTACAACCTGGTATCTGCACATATAATCCCATGATTATATTTAAATACCCACTAACCCAAATTGATTGATCACTTTAGTGTGTTATCCTGAAGGATAGCAATACACACAGATTAATGATATATGCCCACAAATAGATTTAATTAGATTTAAATCCAACAACTGCTACTAAGATTCTATGGATGATTCACCTCCAAAAAGATATATTATGGATACAATGGCTTCATGGCAAGTATTTAAAACAGTTTTGATATTTGGCAACTTCAGTGTGGAGTCAATGACTCCTTGATGTGGAAACAACTTCTACATGCGAGAGATTTTGCTGTCACTTAGGGGGAGTAAACAATCTCAAAGCTGTTATACTTGATTGCTACAGTGGTGGAAAAATCTAGTTGTCTGTCATATATAAGATTATTGCTCCATCTGCTGCTCCTGTCAGCTGGTATTCCTCTGTTTGGGGTGGACTGAATTACCCCAAACACTCTTTTATTCTCTAGCTTGTTGTTCAGTCTAAGCTTCTAACTCAAGACAGATTAAGCCACTTTGGTTTAAACCATTCTGTTTTATGCAACGAGCACTCTGAAACCCATAGTCATTTGTTCTTTGAGTGTTAATATTCTATCATTGTATGGATTGGATTCAATTTGCTTGGAGATCCTGTCAATGGGAGCTTGTGATTAACTAGTTCTCTTCAAGGCTAAAGGGTAAGTGTTCTTGCAAAAGCTTAAGAGAATGGCTTTGTCAATAGTAGTATATATGTTATGGCAGGAAAGAAACATAGGAGTTTTCTAGCAAAAAGCAAGAGTGAGCTCTATTTTGACGCATACAATCATGACATCCATTCTTACTGTTATACTCAATAGGGATATACCAGATGTTGATTAGAAGAGGATTCTGAATTTGTAAATTCGAAGCTTGTTGCTTCTTTTCGATTTATTGTTGTTAGCTTCTCAGGTTTTGTGTCGATAGTATCTTGATGTACTCTATTTCCTAATTAGTGAATGAATAAAATAGTTTTCGTTGACCCCCCCCCCCCCACCACACACACACCCCTAAAAAAAGATGGCCTCTGAAATCCTATTCAGATGAAGAGAAGCTCAAAATCAATAAAGAATAAGATTGATTAAAGTGCAATATAGACTATAAATCCATCAGTTCAATTCAAACATGAGATTACAGATTAATCTTGTAAGTTAAAATGCCACAAAACTTTCTAAATAGACAGAAGAGAACATGGCAGACAAAATAGATACGATAAGTACACCGATTCAATTCAATGTTTATTTTCTCGTTTTACTGCATTCTTTTCAAACATCTATGACAATTAGTAGCTACTGAGCAGGGCGTGTCAGCTCATGAACTTTTGTTTCAGGTATTTTTTCCCCCTAGTATTATGCACTAGTTCTTTTTGTCAATTTTAGGAGTTTATGTGAGTTTGTAGTAAAGAGTGATGCTGTAGCGGGGGGCTCCACAGACACAGAAGATGTCTATATAAAAGTAGATAATAGAACAGTATATGTAATCATAGTAGAGATAGAGAACAACACACAAGGATTTAACTTAGTTTGGTCAGTGTGACCTACGTTCACGAATAAAAACAACAGAGAAATCCAATAATCACAAAAGAGAAGATTACAAATGAGATCACTCTCTAACCTCACCAGAGAATCTCACAAAGGAAGAAATTAATTCTCTATATAAATTAATTCTTTCTATCTCTCTCTTTTCTGAAACTCCTCTCTGTCCCAACGTTCCTAACGCCCCACCACTCCTCCTCATTTGTAGCCATTTAATTATAATAAAAAATTGCTAATGGTTGGTGAAACAGTATTGGAGGTTGGTGAAACGGTGAAGTTTGCTGGGTCAAAATGCAATCTTGATTTCTCTTCTCTTCATTCAAAGTCACATTTCACAAATCTCCACATTAACTTTGAATATGAACATCTTCTCTTTACTCTTGTTGTCTCTCCAGAATCTCCTTACGAGTTTAACCTCCATTTTGTTGAACTCCAAGCAATTAAAGATAATGCTCGAACTTGCGCGAAGATACAGGCTTTGTTATCATATCTGCTAGATTATTTGCAGTATTAATTTTTTCAATTCTGATGACTTTAATTTCTCTAATAAAATGATACCTGACATCTTTATATTTGGTTCTTTCATGATACATCTGATGCTTTGTTAAATGTATAACACTTTGACTATCACAAAATAACGTAGTAACACATTGGTGTACGCAGACATCTTCAACCAAATGGCTTCTTTCATTGCTCTTGTCACTGCATACTCTGCCTCTGTGGTAAACAAAGTAACTGTCAACTGTAGAGTCGCCTTTCAACTAATGATAATACCTAAAAGAGTGAATACATAACCTGTCAGTGACCGTCTCTTATCAAAATCACTCGCATAATTTGAATCAGAATAGGCAAGTATTTTGTAATCTGAATTTGTGTTCCTACCAAAATATAAACTAGTATTAGCAAATCATCTTAAATATCTAAGTATCCATTTCACATCCTACCAATGGACCTTTCCAGACTTATCCATATACCAACTCACAACATTGACTGCATGTGAAATATCTGGACGGGTGCAGACCATAGCATACATAATGCTTCCTACTGCACTGGCATAAGGAACACAAGACATGTATTGCTCCTCTTCTTCAGTCTAAGGTGACAAATTTTCTATAAAACAAAAATGAACAGCAAGCAGAGTCTTCACAAGCTTGGTATCAAGCATACCAAATCTCTCCAACACCTTCTTGATGTATTTCTCCTAAGGTAAGAATAAACTTTCCTCTCATCTATTCCTGTGAATTTCCATCCCCAAAATCTTATTTGCTACTCCCAAGTCCTTCAACTCAAACTCATGTTTGAGTTGAGATTTCAATTTATTGATTTCTGACATATTTTTAGCTGCAATCAATATGTCATATTAACATACAAACATAAATATATGAAAGAACCATCATTGAGCTTTTTATGATAAACACAACTATCATATTTTCTCCTAGAGTAACCATGCTCAAACATGAAAGTATCTTCTCAAATACTACTATCTTAGAGACTGTTTCAAACCATAAAGAGATTTCTTCAACCTACACACATAATCTTCTTTATCTTCAACAATGAATCCCTCTAGCTGATGCATAAAGATCTGCTCTTCAAGCACACTATATAGAAAACCCGTCTTCACATCAACTTGCTTAAACTCCAAATTAAAATGAGTACCATGGCAAGCAACACGCCGATTGAGGTGTGTTTTATAACTAAAAAATACTTCATTAAAATCCACACTTTCAATCTGACTGTAGCCTTTAGTTACCAAGCGTGTCTTGTATCTTACAGAATATGTATACAGAGTTTCTTCTTTCTTCTTGTACACCCATTTACAGTGAACAATCTTTTGTCCCCTTGGTAGCTTCACTAACTCCCATGTCTGGTTCTTGTGAATAAACTTCATCTCTTCAGTCATCGCAATAGTCAAATCTGTAGCGTCACTACCACTAATAGCCTCTTTATAGGTAGAGGGTTCTGGAATCTCAATCGATTCTGCTATACTCAAAATGTAAGCAAGCGTGTCTGTATAACGTTGAAAAGGTCGAATCTGCCTTTCTGTTCTCCCACTTTCAATATTATTTGTTGCTCCTGCGGTGTATCAGCATCTAAAGTTGAATGTTCTGCAGTGTTAACTAGCTCAATATGAGGACTCTCAAGCACTCTCTTTGAAGCTGAGTTCTCTAGCTCCACCTACTTGCTAGACTCATTTTCAGTACCTATGGTATCAATAACAAACTCCTTTCTCAGGTGAAGCATGGATTTCTCATCAAAAGTAACATCACTACTAATAATAAATGTAGATGATTTAGGATCAGAACACCATAATTTATATCCCTTTAGCCCAGTAGCATATCCTAAAAATATAGCTTCCTTTGCTCTGGGTTTAAGTTTACCATCACTAACATGAAAATAAGCAGAGCACACAAATACTCTTAAATAAGAGTAATTAGCAGGGGCACCAGACCATATGTCTTCTAGAGTCTTAAAATTAATTGCTATAGAAGGAGATCTGTTTATCAAATAGCAAGTTGTATTGACTGCCTCGACCTAATAGTCTTTTGACAAACTGGCATTAGAGAGCATGCACGGAGGTCTCACTAAAGTATTCTGTTCATCCTTTCTGCAACTCCATTTTGTTATGGTGTATGCTGAACTTTACGATGACGCACAATACTTTCAGTCTTGCAGAACTGGTCAAACCCTACAGAGCAAAACTCCATCCTATTGTCGATTCTGAGGTGCTTCACTTTTTTTCATGTTTGCTTCTTAATCATAAGCTTTCATTACTTGAAGATTGTAAACACATCACTCTTATGCTTCAAAGGATATACCCAAAATTTTCTGGAATAATCATCAATCAATATTAGCAGAAAATGAGCTCCACCTTTCGATGGAACCTAAGAGGGACCCCAAACATGTGAATGAATATAATCTAAAGTACCATTGGTTTTATGAATACCGGTACTAAAAGAGACTCTATGGTGTTTGTCGAAAACACCATGCTCACATAAGTCCAGTTTGCTAGTTTTATGACCATAAAGCAAACCTTATTTGCTTAATACATCTAGTCCTCTTTCACTCATATGCTCTAACAGCATATGTCACAAACGTGTAGTGTCAGAATTTGATTCCTCTGAGGATGAAATTGCTGCAGCAACTGTCACTGTACTGCTTTTAAGGATGTAGAGATTGTTTATTTTATTTCCTTTCATAATAACAAGAGAGCCTTTACTAACTCCTCCACCTTCTGCCAAAAACTTAAAACCATTGGAGTCAAGGGTGCCTAAAGAAATGAGGTTCTTCTTTAACTTTGATATATGTCAGACATTGCTCAGTGTTCTAATAATACCATCATGAGTTCTAATTTTAATTGATCTAATATCAACAGTCTTGCAATGCATGTTATTTTCTAACAAGATATTCCCACCATCAATAGACTGATATGTGTCAAATTAATCCCTATGCAAACACATATTATAGGAACAACTCGAATCAAGAACCAACTCATCATGTGAATGAGTATTAACACTAACTGAAAGAACTTCATGTGAACTAGAAGGGTCCTCAGTTATAGTAGCAACTGAAGGTTTCACCTCCTAAGACTTCGACTGTGAATTATCCTTTAAGGATATAGAGTATTAACACTAATATATTTTCTTGGTCTTGACTTTGATCTAGATATGTTTTAAGATTTGCATCTACTATCAACACTCTTTTCAGGACGAACACAGACAAACAATCCATCAGTTTGATCCTCACCTCCTACAATAGATGCTTTCTACCTTAATTCTTTTGAATATAAGGTTGGCTTGACATCCTTCAAAGATAGTATATCTCTACCATAAAATATACTATTAACAAAACTTTTATAGGAAGGAGGTAATGAACATAACAAAATAAGGGCTTGATCTTCTTCATCAATTTTAACATCAATATTTTTTAAATTTATAAGAATAGTGTTAAGTTCATCCAAGTGGTCTTTAATTCGCATACCTTCCTTCATGCGAAAGGTGAAGAGGCGTTGCTTCAAGTAGAGCTTGTTCGTTAGATATTTCATCATGTATAAGCTCTCCAACTTGAGCCACAGGCTAGCAGCGGTATCTTCATTGGTAACCTCCCGCAAGACTTCATCAGCCAAACAGAGCTGTATGGCATTATGTACCTTCAATTTTAGCTCTTCTTTCTCATCATCGGGCATGGATTTCGGCAACTTGTCGTTTTCGAACAAGACTTTGAACAATCATTGTTGTAGTAGTAATACCCCTATTTTGACTCTCCACAAACTAAACCTGTGTCTTCTACCGAATTTCTCCACTTTGTATTTTATAGAAGACATCTTGAGGCCCAATAGAATAATAGTTGTACTTGTGAATAATAATAGTATTTGTAAATAGTAACAATACTTGTGAATAGTACCGTACTGGTAAATGGTATCCAGTGCCTTTAAAGGGTGAACGATAATCTAACTTATTTTGTGATATGGAGGATTCACTTTTAGTGACAGCCACAGGGCATATGATAAGCAGATGCACGCACCCTAAGTCAGACTCTGATACCAGTTTGTTGCAGCGAAAAATGCTCCACAGACACAGAAGATGTGTATACAAAAGTAAATAATAGTACAGTACTGTGTAATCATAGTATAGACAAAGAACAACATATAAGGATTTAATGTGATTCGGTCAGTGTGACCTACGTCCATGGGCGAGAACAGCAGAAAAATTCACTAATCATAAAAGATAAGATTACAAAGGAGATCACTCTCTAACCTCACCAGAGAATCACACAAAGAAAAAAATTAATTCTCTATATAAATTAATTCTTTATATCTCTCTCTTTTCTAAAACTCCTCTCTGTCCCGATGTTCCTAAAGCCCCACCATTCCTCCTCATTTATAGCCCTTCTATTACAATAAAAAATTGCCAATAGTAGGTGAAACAGTATTGGAGGTAGGTGAAACAGTAAAGTTTGGTGGGTCAAAATGCAATCTTGATTTCCCTTCTCTTCATTGAAAGTCACATTTCACAAATGATGACATAGGTCTGCTCCACTTTCTGCATCTTACTAGACTTCCTAACTTTCATTTTGGAATAACTATCGCACACCATTTAGGGAGGTTTATAATATATCTTTTGAATAGGGCTCCTCGCCATATTTTTACTTCAAAAAGATTTCTAGAGAATTTAATAATTCTACAGTAAATGATATCAAACTAATATTGCGGCTCAAGTAGGAAAGTCTAAGGTATATCTCATGATGTTGGGACGATGACAACGCCTCGTGTACTGTAGAATCGTGCTAGTTCAAAATTATGGAAAGATCCATGAATGTTAGTGATCATGCTGCCTGCAGGATGTCTACAAACACTAGAAGATTTTATGAGTTTAAGTAGCTAGGTCCTGATACAATAGAGACCTCTTAGTGTACCGATTAGAAAAACGATAATATTAGAGTTAATGAGGCTAGGTGATTTAGAGGTAGGTTAGAGGCAATTAAAAAGGAAATGATTACGACTAACTTAACGGAGGAGATAACACATAACAGAATGGAATGGAAAAATAAGATTCATGTAGCGATCCTAAATATTTGGGATAAACGCTGGTTGTTATTATTATTGTTATTGTTAGGTCCTAGTACAATTTGATGAATAAAACTAGAAGTTTTTTTTGTAGTGAAGAGATATATGATACATCCTACAGACCTCCTTTATTGAACCAGTATTATTAAAATTACTGATTATATATATATATATATATATATATATATATTTGTGTTTGTTCAA
>BQKN01060728.1:0-25417 GCA_022839385.1 Asparagus kiusianus | reverse complement strand
TGTTGAAGAGGCCGCCCTCTCTCCTATGGAATGCTGGCGAAAGAGGCAGGTGGAGCGAGCTGTGGCCAATTTCGAAGACACTCTGGCTCACTGCACTCGCCAGGTCTTGGAGGGGAATTGTCCCTTCGAGGAATTCAAGGAAGTCCTTGAGGACGATGCGTCCTTCTTGCGTAAGAGGCTCGGCGCTGCTGCAGCGAGACCCTATTTTTAGCGCTTGAACAAAGTGGAGGTGGCGGTTCAGCAGCTGCTCACTCTTCGTGCGGAGAGCTCCAATCTCCTTGATATCGCCTCTCGCGAAGTTCGAGTAACCCTGGCAGATCGGGATCGCCGCCTGGATGAGAATCTGACGCTGGAGTTAAAGTTGTCAGCGGAGTTGGAGCGGGCCAAAGCCGAGGATGCACGGGTGGCTCGCGAGCAAGAGACGGTTGATAGTCGGTTCTCCCGAATTTCCTTTGAAGTGGAGAGGCTGAAACGGGTCATAGCTGACGCGCAGGCTTCTCTGGCTGTTCAAGGGAAGGCCCTTGATCAGGTGGCAAAGGAGCTGGAGGATGTTGAGTCCCGCCGGCAATTGACCACCGACACTGTTGGGGAGAAGGATCGAGCTCTCAAGGATGTCAAGGATGTCATTCAAAACCTGGTCTCATGCACAGAGGAAGAGATCCGTGGAGAGATCTTAAGGAGGCTTGAGCTCAGCCACGCCGAAAAGATTCGTGAGGCGGAACTGCGAGTGAAATCTTTGTAATTCGCCTTTAGTTTTTTTTTTGTAATAGGACTCCCTTTTCATGAATGAAATTATCCTTTTGCTTCTGGCGATTACGACTGGTGTGCATACCATATTTAGTATAGTTATTTTAATGCACCAGTTGACGTCCAGTTGAGGGAAATTTCCCTTGGCGGATTTCAGTCATGGGCCTGCTTTGCCAGTAGGCGAATTTTGCCCATGGGCGAATTCGCAGTTGTCACCTCAACGGCGAATTTAATTTGCAGGGGGAAAGCTCCGTTTTAGACGGGTCGCGTGTCCACCCACGTGCATTGTCAGTTACGGAGACGTGGGCACGCCGTCTTGCCTTAATTGCGGTGCGATGGGTCTCTTCGTCCTTCGCGCCCGATCTGGGCCGTCGGTTAGAGATCGTGCTCCGAAACTGCCCAATCTCAACCGCTCGCACGGGATATTCGGCTCCCTCTTCAACTGTTCGGAACCGAAGGGTCCAGTCGAACTGCAGGTAACCGCCTGGGATTGGATTATTTTAACACCCTTTCCTTCGCCAAGAAGGATTAGAGCTTCTTCGTCGTTTGTTTCAGAGAAGACCCGAACTACTCTTACATCTCCCGATGGCACCGAAGGTGAAGAGGGTTACCTCTAAGAAGAGGACGAGGGCGTCCACTTCGAGCGTTGCAGGAGCTGCTGCCGCCGAAGGTACGCCTTCAACCTTATCCCCATTGGGTCGTAGATAGGTTTTTATCGCCTGAATTCCTCTTTTCATGTTTTCGTTGTGCTTCAAAGCCTCTGGTAGGGCGCCGCTTCCTGAGGAGCATGAGGCCGAGCCCATCTTGATATCCGATGACGAATCTGAGAACCCGGAGGCTTCTCCTGCCCATGGTCCTGTTCCGCAACCAGGAGCGGAACCTTGTCTCGAGGTTCCCCCAATTGCTACGCTCGCCCCCGGTCAAGAGCCTACTCCCTTTGACCCCTCTCGCTGGTAGGTCCACGTCGAGGAGTTTGAAAACACCGTGAGACAGGTAATTTCTCTTGTCAATCTTGGCCTGGGTAGTTTTGCCAGTTTCAAGCAATCTCTCCTGGACCGTGCGGTAGACATCCGACGATCCGGCGAAAATCGGCTTTTCACCCGTTGTATGCGAGAACTTCGTCTTCTGGAGTCGCGTATGACAGGGCTAGAGGCATTGCTGCGGGAGGGCCCGGACGTGGAGTCTTGTCTGGTCCACCTCCGACGTTTGGAAGCTCAGGAACAGGAGGCCCGTTCCAAAGAAATTGCTGATTCGGAGTCTATCGTTGATTTCTGGGTGAGTCAACAACAACAGTTAGGGGACCAAGTCGTTGACCTCAATCACACCATGGCTCGTCTGAGAGCCGAATTGAGGCAAGCGGAGACGAATTGGAAGGGGCTTCAATCCGATGTCGTCAAGGCTGGCAAGAAGGCTGAGGAAGAAGCCCAACGTCTTCGGGCTTTGCGTGAAAAGGACGCTGCTGCCAGGTCGAGCTTTGAGGAACGAATCAGGAAAACAGTCGAAGACAAGGCTCGGGAGGACCACGCGAGGAAGGTGGACCTGGTCAAGGAGGAGATCTCTACTTTTAGCGTGTTTGATTGAAATTTCTGCTATGTATTCCTGCTTAAGATACTCTGTTTATCTGTCTTGCTTTTGAAACTATGTCATGACTCGTGAAGTCATGATTTTGTTTAGATGTATTATCTTAAACACTGGGTGCATGTTTTGCCTTTTTGAACGAAATACTATGCCTTTCGCTATTTGCAAAAAACATAACTTTGTTCAAATGTACTGTCTAGAAGCATTTGATGCAGCTTGTGTTCTTCCTCGTTATGTTCCTTTTGGATACAACCCCTTTAATACTCCTTTGGCACGGCCATCAGCAATTTCAGATAGTACCCCCTTCGGGCGAAGGCTTGATTCGAGTATTTATTGGCGAATTCGCCGAGAGAGTCGTATTAAACCGCCGGTGGGTTCGCTGTGGGGATTAACCTCGACTGCTGGCGAATTCGAACCGTGGGCGAATCCCTGGTGGTGACGGATTCGTTTGAAAGCGAGGTTCGGTTGTGGCGAATCTTGCCCAATTGCTGACGAATTTATGCTACAGGCGAAATCCGTATGGTTTGAGTTGGAGTCGAAAACCACATTTAATTGACGGCGGATTTGAACCGCGGGCAACACTCGCATGATGGCGAGTTCGTCTAAAGGTCCGATATCTGACTGTTGGCGAAGCTTACGCCACGCGTCGGTCGGCGGACCCGAGTGCTCGCCAACCGGGACTGTGCAGGCGCATTTAACGCTCATTTATTGGTGAAGTGACTGATCGTTCTGCCTCCCGCTTAATCCGATCGGTCGATTTGGTGTTTCGAGAGCAGCCTTCAATGGCGCTGAGTTCGAAGCGTCGCAGAGCGTTCGGACCGCTTGATGGCTTGGGGTAATGAATCCCAACCGTTGGATCTCTTGGTATATACTTCCGCACTTGCCATCCTTTGGCCAAGTCTTGACTGCTTCGAGCGAAATCTGCCAGAAAAGAAAAGAAAACCTCTCCCCTTCATGGCCTCCTCTCCCGATCATAGTGACGGCGAAGGTGTCGGCTCCTCCGCCACCGTCGTGAACGTTGGCGCTCCCCCTGCCGCCCCGGTGAGCCCGGTCCAGGAATACCCCATTCCGGACCCTGTGGCTCACCCCGCTTTCGTGCCGCTCAAAGAATTGGTGGATTTGGTGCACGGGTGTGCCCTAGCCGTCAGCATGGGAGGCGGGCGATACTACGATTCGCTCCCCCTGGTAGAGAGGCGTCTGGAGGCGGTCCGCCGTGCGGGCGATGACTCGCTCACACAGCGATGTGAGCGAGAGCTCGAGCTCGTGGAGGGGTGGATGTACCGCCTCGAGGAACTGGCTCACGAAGATCTTTCCAATGAGTCGCCGCTTCCCCCGCTGCACTTCCTGCTTGGGCGCAACGAGCGGGCGAAGTGTATCCAGGCGAAGGAGGCTGAACTCAGACGTCTGAGAAACCGGCACCAAACGGTAACGGACCGGATGGACGCTTACTTGGACCGGGCTTTCCACGGGGATGCCGGCACTCTTCGTGGCGAAGCGAAGCTGCAGGAGCGTTCGCGCGAGTTGGGGAGGCTCGGCGAGGCTGCCAGGGAGGTTGAGAGGGCACTGGAGCTCCTTCGCAAGGAGGAAGAGGACAGCCAGGCGGCCCTAGCCAGGCGGCAGCAGGAACGAAAGGAGAAGGCGAAGATCAGTCGTGCGGCGGAGCGAGCCGCGATCAAAGCTAAGATCGGCTCCTTCAGTCTACTAAAGTTCCTGTGATGGCCCCCGCTCCCTTCTCTTTCTTTTTTTTTTGTTTTGTCATTTGTCAACTCAGTTGGTGCTCCAAGCACCACAACTTGAAAAACTTATGCTTGTAAACTTTGGCCTGTAATGGCCTTAAGCCTTCGTTTATTGCTGTTTCGTATGCACAGTTTCCTTTTCTTTTTGTTTGTGTTGTTCTGGTATTTGAGTTGAACTTGGTGAGCTTCTGACCGTTCTGTTCTGAACTTAGTCATTTCGGACTCTTGTTCTACTCTCGGTCGCTCACAGCGTGGGATCGGGTTGATCCCGATTTCCGCGTTGTAGCTCCAGTGAGATCGAGAGAGTAACGCTCGGCTTGTAGTAGGGAACAGCCGTTCGCTGCTGCGGTCGAGTGGAGGACTCAATTTCGACTTGCCGCTCGGCAAGCTGTGGATTGAGGATTTGGCAGAGTTGTTGTCTGCCGAACTGCTCTTGACAGTGGTCGTCGTCTGAACAGGCGGCGACAGATGATAATCGAATCGTCAGAGGTGTAGGAATGTGACGCTCGATTCTTGTAGGGACCCTCGCGTGGTAGGCCGCTACCCATCAGTTACCCTAAGGGGATGTTAGGATAGCTGGAATAGGCCGAATAGTTCAGGGACGTAGGAGTGTGACTATTTGACAGAAGTAATAACACGTCGCGTGGTAGGCTATTACTTAGGCTATGTTATTCGCTGGAATAACGGCGCCAACCATCAGAGGTGATCATTAACCTGATGGGGGTTTTGTCACGATGGGAGTGACTGTGGGGGAACTTACCACTCTTATGGAGGGGATTGGTAAGTAGATTGTGTCAGAGGTTTAATGTTAACGTGACAGAGAATGTCGTGATTGGAACGACTTTGAGGACCCACCATCCCTTGGAAGAGGATTGGAGAGTTGATTTTGTCAGAGGTTTAATGTTAACATGACAGGGAATGTCGTGATTGGAATAACTTTGAGGATTCGCCATCTCGCTGGAGAGGATAGGCGAATTGAATGGGTTTGTCGTGGTATGAACGACCTTAGTGGATCCGCCCTCCCATTGGGTGAGATAGGCGAATTGGGTTTTGTCGTGGCATGGACGACTTTAGTGGATCCGCCATCCCGTGGGGTGAGATAGGCGAATGGATTCCGCCAGAAGCTTTCGCCAGAGCGGGTAGAGTAGGGACAGTTTAACCTCATATACCAGTTGGAGGGTTTGAGAACCAGTTTATACTCATGTACTTGTGGGAGTTTGTGAAGAAGAACTAAGGGTAGTACTTCTTCAAGTATTTGCCGTTGATAGGCATCATGATCTTGTCGCCATTGGGCTTGACGAGGCGATAGGCGCCATTTGAATAGACTGTTTCTATTACGAATGGCCCTTCCCACTTGGATTGGAATTTACCCTTCTTCTTGGAGGTGAGAATCATTGGTCGGCGAACAGCTAACACCAGCTCTCCTTCCTTGAAGGCTCGGCGCCTGACTTTTTTGTCGAAAGCCTTAGCCATCCGCGCTTGATAGAACTCAATGTGCTGTTGAGCTTCTAATCGTTTGTCGTCCAACGCCTCGAGCTCGGTGAGTCGTTGTCGGTGGTTGTCTTCCACCGTCATCCCTGCTGCCAAGGCGACGCGGAGAGATGGAATTTGGATTTCTAATGGTAATACGGCCTCACAGCCGTATACCAATGAATAGGGCGTGTGGCCAGTCGGTGTGCGAACCGTTGTGCGATACGCCCACAAGCTTTCGCCAAGTTTCTCGTTCCAGTCACGTTTGCTGGTTGAGGTCAACTTGGTTAAAATCTTGATGATTGTTTTGTTGAAGGCCTCGGCCAAGCCATTTGCTGATGGGTTGTAGGCCGTGGAGGAGAGGTTCTGCATTCGGAACTTGTCGCAGAATCTGGTGAATGCATGACTGACAAACTGGGTACCATTGTCATGAATGATACGTCGTGGCACGCCATACCGGTAAATGATGTGGTGTTTGATGAACTTAATTACGTCGTTGGTCTTGACTTCTCTCAAGGGGACCGCTTCGGCCCATTTAGAGAAGTAGTCGGTGATCGCGAGAATGAAGCGATGACCTTTCGCCGATGGTGGGGATATTGGTCCGACTATGTCCATCCCCCACGCCTCGAAGGGCCACGAAGCCTTTGTTGGGTGCAGGTCTTCAGGTGGTTGATGCATGTAGTTGGCGTGAATCTGGCACTCGTGGCAGCGCTTTGCGTAGGCGACGGCGTCTTGAACCATCCCAGGCCAGAAGTAGCCTGTCCTTCGTAGGCGATCCCAAAGTTTGGGTCCGGGTTGGTGAGCTCCGCCGATGCCGTCGTGGGCCTCGCGTAGAGCATCCTGTGCTTCTGCTTTCGAGAGACATCGAAGCAACAAACCGTCGTATGACCTTCGATACAACGTCTTGGTGGTCGAGTCGTAGTAGAATCTCGTAGCACGTCTCCGGACTGACTCTCGCTCCTTCGCATCCTCGGGTAATACGCCGTAAAGGACGTAATCGATGATCGGGAGACGCCAGTCTTCAGCACTGGGCTGATCTGAGACTTGATGTGTGGCGTTTACTTCTGGAGCGTCTTTCAGCCGAAAGGGCTTCCTGCTCGCCACTGTGACCGATTGGATTGTTCCGAATGGTTGAGCCAAGTTGGCCGCCAAAGAAGCCAAGGCGTCCGCATGTGTGTTCTTGGAACGTAGCACATGCTCAATGTGGAAATTCTCAAACGATTCCACTAGCCGGGCGGCCGCCCTGTGGAGTGGGATCAGGTCTTCGTTTCTAACCTCGTATTCGCCGGTCATCTGTTTGACGATGAGCTGGGAATCGCCGTAAGCTTGGAGGTGCTTTATTCCTAGCTCTTTAGCCAACTCGAGTCCGAAGAGTAATGCGTTGTACTCGGCCACATTGTTGGTACATGGCTCTGTCAAAGAGAAAGCTCGTGGTAGCACGTGGTTGTGCGGGGAAGTGAGGACCACCCCCACTCCCGCGACAATAGAGCCATCCGGGGCCGCGCGAGACGCGCCGTCGAAGAACATCTGCCACACATCCGGTAAGGAGGTTACGTTGACTTCAAGTGGTTCGTCCGGCAAGTCTTCAAATAAGTCGGTTTTTGTTCCCAGCGGGTGACTGGCCATGAGATCGCATATGGCCTGCCCCTTGACCGACTTCTGGGGCATGAAGTGAATGTCGTACTGGGAGAGCAGAAGTGCCCACCTAGCTAAACGCCAATTTAATGCCGCAGGTTGCGTCATAAAGACTCGAATGGGATTCATTCGTGAGATGACGTGGATTGTCTGGCCAACCAGGTAGTGTCGCATCTTTTGGATGGCGAACACCAAGGCCAAACATTCTTTCTCAACCATCGGGTACCGTTGCTCGGCGCCTTGCAGGGTCCTACTGAGGTAGTAGATGCCTTGCTCGTGGCCGGCATCATTGTTTTGTGCCAAGAGAGCACCCAGAGAGTGCTCCATGGCCTGAATATAGATGAGAAACGGTTTCCCTGAAATCGGTGCAGCGAGGACCGGCGGATTTGAAAGGTAAGCCTTGATGTCCTCAAAGGCCTGCTGGCAAAGCTCGTCCCACACGAAGGAGGTGCCTTTCTTCATAAGCTTGGAGAACGGCTGACACTTGCCTGAAAGATTCGAGATGAATCTTCGGATATAGGCCAATCGTCCCTGGAGGCCTCTCAATTCTTTGAGGTTCCGGGGTGGTTGAAGCTCTTGGATGGCTCGCACCTTGTCTGGATCAATTTGGATCCCTTTCGTCATGACGACGAAACCGAGGAACTTACCACTAGTCATCCCTAAGAATGATTTCGTGGGGTTCATCTTGAGCTGGTGAGCCCTCATGAGTTCGAACATTGTCCTCAAATCTTGAAGGTGGTCGCCGTGGTGGCGACTTTTTACGACGAGATCGTCCACATAGCATTCCACCGTCTTTCGCAGGTGCTGTCGAAAGATCGTGCTCATGGCACGTTGATAGGTTGCGCCGGCATTCTTGAGTCCAAAGGGCATGACCGTGTAGCAGTACACCCCCATGGGAGTTCTGAATGAGGTGTGTTTTTCGTCCTCGGGGTGCATTTTGATTTGATTGTACCCCGAGAAACCGTCCATGAAGGACATCCTCTCGAATCCGCACGTGTTGTCAATGATGACATCCGTGATGGGGAGGGGAAATTCGTCCTTTGGGCACGCAGAGTTGAGGTCTCTGAAATCGATGCAGATGCGGATCTTACCGTTTTTCTTTAGCACTGGAACAATGTTAGCCACCCAGTCGGGGTGTTGTTCCTCTCTGATGAAGCCGGACTCGATGAGCTTCTTTACTTCAGCCTCGATCGCCTCCATGATCTGAGGGCGAAACCGCCTTTGCTGCTGCTTGACTGGCTTGGCGTCTGGGCTGATGTTGAGGCGATGTGTGGCGATCCGCGGATCCAAACCAGGCATGTCCTCGTAATTCCACGCGAAGACGTCGATGTATTCCCGTATGAGGGCGATGAGATCCTCCTTCTCTTGAGGAGGCAGGCTACCACTGATGAATATGGGCTTGGGACTTTCGTCAGTGCCCATGTTCACTTGAAGGATTTCGTCCTCAGTGGGCGGTTCTCGCTGCTCGAAGCGACTACTCCACTGGGCGTTAACATGGCGATCCCATGTCTCGTCATAGAGCGGGAGCTGTTCATCTGTCGCCATCTCGGCAGGGTCCATTGTAGCCATGTTGATCGTGAGGCCATCGAATAGGTCCCTCACGCTGACATCTGAGTCCCACGCCGAGGTTTCTGACGACTGATCTCCTGAACATGCATAGTCGGAATCTTCGCCGATGTGGAAGCATAAGTCGGACGAGGAGGAGGAGTAGCCTAAGCCTCTCCTAGTCCGGTTGAAATAATTCGAGGGTTTCCCCTTAGGTACGTAAGCAGGTCGGATGACCGTCTTGCGTCCTCGGCCGTAATTGAGGCCTTCTAGACGAGTGAGGTCGTACCCCATGTTGCTCATCATGCGTCTCGCAATTCGACTGTATTGCGAAAACTGGGGTGCTGGGTCTTCGTCTTCGGACTCGTCCCAGAGCGTGCGCGAGGGCTGATCGATCCGGCCGAAAATAATGTCCTTTCGATATTTATTTCGGTTTTTTTTTTTTTTTTTTTTTTTTTTTTTTTTTTTTTTTTTTTCCCTCGTGGTGTATGACGAGCGGACCGGCATGTGCAGGGAAGGATCTCGGTAGAGTTCCGACCATAGGCCGTTGGGTTCATCGTCCTCAGACGTAGAACAAGACGACACATAAGCAAAGTTGGGTTTTTCATTGACGACAATCTTTCCCGCTTGAACAGCGTTGGTTACATGATGACTCTCGTAACCAATTACAATTGACTCGAAATCGTTTAAGATCAGATTGTCGCCATACTCAGGCTCACTGTCCGCTTCGTTGCCGCTTTCCGGCTCCTCAATCGGCGGTTCGACAGGGTCCTGATACAGCAGAGAGTCGGTGAAGTAGTTTTCGACGCCTTTGAAGGGTTGTCTGTCGGCCACCACCGTCTTCACGCGCTCGTAGTCGTCCACGTACTTCAAACATTGGTGCAGAGTGGATGGGACTATTCGATTGCCATGGATCCACGGGCGTCCTAGGAGCATGTTGTAGGAAGGCTCGGCATCGATGACATAACAGGTCACCTCTGTCTTCATGTCGCCTATGCGGCATTTCAGGCGAATTTTGCCTAGCGGCCGCGTCCCTGTGGCGTTAAAGCCAAAGATGGTTGTGGTGGTTGAGGACAAACGCTTCGGCGGTATCCCCAGATGCTTGATCAATTTCAGAGGCACGATGCTTAGTGCGGAGCCCGGGTCGACTTGGATCCGATCCACTCTCGCCGATCCGACATAACCCGTGAAGTACAGTGGTCGATCGTGAGTCGTACTCTTGATGAGCATATCTTCAGGAGTAAAGGTGATGCACGGGACCCGTCTATCCGAGATCTGGCAACAATTCGCACATTCTTGTTCCGCCTCCGTCTCTTTCAAGAAATGGGTCGAGAAAGCCTCTGAATCCGCCAACGCCTCCTGTAGGGCCTCCCGAGTAGACCTGGATAGTCTAAGGAGGTCGTGCATGGTGATTCGCGCCGGGATGCTTTTCAGTTGTGCGAGCACGTTGAACCTGAAAGGTTGGCGGCTTGAGCTGGGTGCCTCTGGATTAGGAGGGGTTGTGGCGGTTGGCCTCGCGGGAGGTCTTGCCGCGTTCTCTACCCTCGCGGGATATTCTTTGGCGAACTCTTTTCCAGCCCTCGTGGCGAAGACGTTTGTGTCTTCTTCGGAGTCAGTAAGGGTGGCCATCGCTGGGCCGTCTCTGTCCGGAATGGCAGAGACAACGTTGCAATGTTTTCGTTGGGCCTCCTTCGGCGGTCGCGCGGTCCATTGCTCGTCGTTGAGGAGGTCTGGGTGGACCCACATTATCTGCCCCGATGGCAGGGTCTGTGGTACCAAGCCCTTCTCCCGCTGGTTGTGAGGATCGTCATTGGTGACCCTCAGAACCGCTTTGGGGATGGGAATCACCCCCGCTGGAGCATGAACTTCTGGGAGATCTGTTCCAAAGCTCAAGGTGATCATGTTTGTGGTCACCTGCTTTTGAACCTTCTCTTTCTTCAAGACTCCTGCATCGTAGAGGGCCTGGAGCTTGTCCTTGAGGACGTAACATTTGGTCGTGTGGTGACCAAGGAATCGGTGATAAGCGCAGTAGGTCGGGTCACCGGTTTTATCTGCCTCCTCAGGCTTTGTAGCTTCAGGCAGTTTGATTCGACCACTCTTGAGCAGGGTATCGAGCGTTGCCACCACCTGGTCCTCTTTGAAGTCATAGTGCCGTGGGGGGCGTTGTTCGAATTGCCTAGGTTTCGGTTTTGGAGCAGTCTTTGGCGTCGGAGCAGAGTCCACAGCCATGATCTCCTTTCCTCTTGTCCGAGGGGGATTCTTTGGCGCGGCTGGCTCTGCAGCTCCTTTCTTGGGCTGGGGTTCTTCGGCCTCCAACCTCTTGATCATGTTTTCTACTTGCTCGCCTTGACGAACAAGTTCTTTCCACGTCCGGGTTTCTACCGCGCCTATCTTAGACAAGATATGGATCGATAGATTGTTGCGACACATCTCGATAAGCGTCGACTCGGAGACTTGGTCCCGACAGTGGACAGACCGGTTCCGGAACCTTTTGACGAAGTCGTTGACCGACTCCGACTTTCGTTGCTTTTCAGCAAGGAGAGTAGCCATTGATACTTCGGTGTCGTCGTCGAAGAAGCGGGCTAAAAAGAGCTTTTCGACGTCGGCCCATGCTTTGATGGAGCCGGGCTCCAGCTTGCGGAACCATTCAAAGGCCACCCCCTTGAGGGTGCCTATGAAGAGTCGCGTGAGAATGGCGTCGTTTCCAGTAAGGAATCCGGTTTGCGCCATAAAGTAGTAGATGTGCTGCGAGGGCGAGCCCTTGCCGTCAAACTGCACCAAGCTGATCGGCTTGAACTTTGCTGGGTATGGGACCGTGTCCCATTCGACAGGGTAGGGGCGGACCACCCCCAGCTTGTTCATGTTTTGCTGAAGCTTCAGCGCGTTGAGCTGGTCCTGGAACTCATCGAACCTTTTGTCACGGGAGCCATCCCCGGTGTGCGACGTCCCTAGCGACGTCTTGGAAGAATAATCGGATTGCCGATTATCGTCATCCTCCGTTTCCATCGCCGGACGGTGAGGAGGTACCCACTCTCTATCCCCCGTTTGCCGAGGTAAGGGGCGTTGGATTCTTTTCTTCTTCTTCTTCTTGTTCAGAAGCTGTTCCATCATCTCCCGCAGAGAGTCGATGGTCGCCTGTTGCTCTTCGAGCTTTTGAGCGACCGTCTGGTCATGGGTAAGGTCAGTCATGTGCACCCGCGCCCTCGCGTCCTGACTTGAGTGCGAAGTTTGAGAAGTGGCCGCTGCCGAGTGAACCTCGTCCTCGTGGTAGGAGGGAGGTGGTACGGTAGAGTAGTCAATCCCGCTCTTCATCCTTCTGCGACTACGGGTACGCTGGTATATGCCCTCTTGCTGGTGTTGGGCAAACCAGGGATCGAGTCCCAAAATGGACTCTGAATCTGGGGAATCGGAAAATGCCGTCTTGCCCTTGTCCGTCATGTTGATTGTGACGGACGAGAGCTCTGGGTCGTCAGTAGCGCGTCTCTTTTGGCGACAACGCCTTCGACGAGAGGTCCTCTGGTGAGAGGGTTGTCGAGAAATTCTCTCAAACACAGAAGGCTTCGCCGTTACTACGCATTGGCAGTCGGCGAGTACTGTGTGGATGAGCCTTTCGCAGTGGCACTGAGGGTTCACCTCGTGCATGGTGCGCTTGCGAATTAAATATTCTCGTAGATCTTCCGTGGGTGGTTGGTGACAACCCCCAGCATCGGAAGGATCACCCGGGTGAGTACACGAAGGATCTCTGGATGTGCTCTCTGGGGCACAATGGGTGGAATGTTGCGGCGTCGGAGTTAGGTGGTTTCGCCTTGACGGGCGAGTTTTCGCGTTTGGGCGAACTCTAGCGCGTAGGCGAGTTTCAGCCCTTTGTTTAGACGAGCTGGCTCGCGACGCGTCGCCTATCTCCTTGCCTTTACGCTTATCCGCCAAGATCTCATGGCGAGGCTCGCCAGCCTTCGAGGATTCGCCTTCTTGGATAGGCCCACTTACTTGGGGTGGTTTGTTCGCGTCAGGGATATGACCTGAAAAGCGAAGTCCGCCTGAGCGGGTGGTCCCCTCCTTCTCGGTTGGCGCCCCTGATTTGGAGGGCCTCCCGATGTTGGGCGAGTCGCCATCTCGTCTCTCGCTTCTTGGGCCTGTATGGTGGTTCAGGCCATTGTGTGAAGCGGAGGTTTGGGCCTTCTGCCCGACAAGCTTCCGTCGTTGCTGTTGGTTAGTTCTCCCATCGGAGGGGGAACTTGCGTGAGCAGCGGCGGGGTGGCTTGTGCCGGAACGAACTGGTGTCTCTTTCGGGATAGGTGCTACTGAGGGTCGTTTGGCGACCCATTTAGTAGACCCTTCCCCCCTGCTCTCGATATGGGACTTGGCCTCGAGAGCGTTTGGGGTGGATTTCCCTATTGGGACTCCGGTAGAGCTTTCTGGTGCGGGAGTTTTGGCCGTCTGAGGTCGGCTCCCGTGCAGGGCTCTGTGGCGCTTGCGGGACGCTTCGCCACCGGAAGAGGAGGAAGACAAGTACTCTTCGTACTTGGCCTGATCGAACTCGATTTCTAGGGACTCCACTGTCGTCCCAACAACAACCTCGTCGAACTGAGCTACCACCATTTCGTTTGAAGAAACAGTTTCTCCCACTGTGGTCGCCATCTTCTGTAGGTGTAAATTTCTGATTTTCCCGGGAAAGGGGAGGGATTTCGTTTGTATTTATAAGAAAGCTTATTACAAACTAAATCAATCTGAATTACAACAGAAGCGGAGGGAATGCCCTCCTTGTTTATATTTGTGGGGACTTTACGGTAGCTACAGGATGCTTCGCCCGGTGCTCGCGCCGGGTCTGCTTCCCTTGGACGGTTCGACCGAGGTTGTTGGAGAGCTTCAGTACTCAGTAGAAGCTCCGGGTGAAAGGAGTTCGAATCCTCTAGTTCGCCGGCGATCGGAGCTCGGAGTTTGGAGATTTTTCGATTAACTGATCGATTCTCTCCTTTTCTCCTTTTTCTCTTAATCTATCGATCTCTTTTTTGGTTGCTGTAGGAAGCTCTTTTTAAGTGGGAGGGGGACAGTCCAGATGTCCCTTGGACCATGGGATGTGACCATGCACTGTCCAAAGACATCTTATTGTCCCCTGTACAACAAATGGTTGCTTATGGGGCTACAGGTCGCGTCACGTCGTATAGGAGTGGGAAAGCCCCTCCTCGTACTCGTGACAGTGACTACCAGGCACTCGAGTGGATTTGGATATCTCACCGAACGCCGATGGCTCTGGCCCTTCGCTCGGGGCGCGGCGCGCTGCATTTATGTGGATGCAGACGGCTCTGGCACCCGTCCACTCACTGGTGCGGCGAGGTACCGAAAGACCTTCCGGCGGTCCTGGGGCGTCGTGCCTCTCTCTCCTCTTCCTATGTTCGAATAGAGGCGGGAGAACGGACGTTGCGTGTCTGAACGAGCTTCGGATAGCTTTCGGCGCGTCATGGCCCTGGCCCTCCGTTCGGGGCGCGGCACGCTGCATTTATGTGGATGCAGACGGCTCTGGCACCTGTCCACTCACTGGTGCGGCGAGGTACCGAACGACCTTCCGGCGGTCCTGGGGCGTCGTGCCTCTCTCTCCTCTTCCTATGTTCGAATAGAGGCGGGAGAACGGACGTTGCGTGTCTGAACGAGCTTCGGATAGCTTTCGGCGCGTCATGGCCCTGGCCCTCCGTTCTAATGGGTGAGGTGACCTGCATTTATGAGAATGCAGGTCGGTCCGGCGTCTGTCCCGTTCGCTTGAATTGCGGGCGGACGTCGGACGGACTTGGGACGCTGTTCCCCCCTCCTGTCGCATCGTGGGAGACAGGGGAGGCTTGTCCCTGGAAACCCGGCTTTCGGCTTACGCAGGCAGACGTGGCTCTCTGCAAGTGGCTTCGGCACACGAGGGCGGGTCTGAGTACTCTCCTGGCGGGCGGATTTGGTTAGTGAGGGCGGATTCGTGTGCCAGCGAATCCGCTTAGTGGCCTAAGAGAAGGTGGTCCTGTTCTGTGGGCGAATTCGTTTGCTAATCTGCCGCGGTAGTTTTTACCGTCTACAAGCGGTTCAAAACCCTAAGGTGGACGCCGGTCAACGCGTAGCCTTAGGTCAACGCCGGACAGCGCGTTGCGACAGAAGTCAACACGTGGCGACGAAAGTCAACACGTAATGACAAAAAGTCAACCCAAGCGATTCCAAAACCCTAAGGGCGAACGCCGGTCAACGCGTAACCCTAGGTCAACGCCAAATCGGTGCGTTGCGACAAAAAGTCAACCCCCAGTGATCCGAAACCCCAGGTCAACACGATGTGACAGGGATAGTAAGTTCAAAAGTCAATTCAATGACACGAGCCAAACTCAACCCACCAGCTGTAAACTCGAGACTCCGACGACGGCCAGGCAATAAACACAGCGCCGGAGCAACTTCGGTTATTCGACAAAGCACCGGATAAACCGAAGATCGAAGGAGCCGAGAGTTGAAGCGACCCACAGGTCCCTTATGCCGACTGAAGGCTAGACCAATCATATCCAAAGTATTCCGGTCTCTTCTATAAAAGAAACGAGTCCGAAACACTTTGGAGGGGGTATCTGTAGGCATCGAAAATTGCCGATAGGTCCCCGCACACAGCTCAGTGTCAACGAGCGACGATTGAACGTCACTACCCTGTTCACAAGAGCTCAAATGACGCCGGTAAGCGACTGAAGCAAACCGACGGATTACGTGAGCCGACAGAATCACGAAGATACGGGTTGACCGAAAACCCCGCGATCACCGCAATTGGGCCAACGCCCGCCATGCCCCGATCACCCCACTGATAATCCAACCATCGGGGCCTACAGAGCTCGCCGTCACGATTCCAACGCATCCGAAATCACTCAAATCCGAGTTCGGATGAAAAGTCAACGGCGAGTCAACGGCGAGTCAACGGCGGGACAACGGTGGCGTCTCAACCAACATGAAACACCCCGGGGGTGTCTGAAAAAATCCAAGACACCCCAAGGGTGTCTCGGAAATTCCGAGACACCTCAAGGGTGTCTCGGAAATTCCGAGACACCCAAGGGTGTCTCGGAAAATCCGAGACACCCAAGGGGTGTCTCGGATTTTTTGAGACACCCCAAGGGGTGTCCTTAGCTATTTCAGCCACCCCCCCTCTTGGTTTCCTATAAATAGGCCCTCTAGGCCTCCATTCTCTTGGCTCGGATTTTTGGAGAGGAATTTCTGGTCTTGGGTTTAACCTCGAGATCTGAAATTTTAGAGAAGAGCAGCGAAGCCCTACCGGATCGAGGAGTGAGGTTCTGCACCAGTCCCCCTTCATTCACCTTTCTCATCCTTAGTGTTGCCCATTAGCGGTGACCACTAAGAAGAGCTAGTGCCTCGTTTAACCGAGGCATAAGCTTTAAAACTTCTAAGATCTCACGCGGATCGACGAAGTTCCGCTTCTATATCCCACGCGGATAGACGAAGCTCTGCCGGATTTTCCCGGAAGGATCTTGAAGAGTCGGCGGTCCACGGACATCGACGTCCCCGTCACAGGCCAACAACCCACGCAAGCGAGACCGAACCAGAACGGGACCTCGTGTTTATTTTCAGAAAAGTTGTAATCATTTGTTTTCATTTTTTATTCTGTTGTAACGATCGAAGTTGTAACAGATCACAAATCAATGAAGACAGCAGCTTTTCACGAAAACAATTCTTTCATAGAGGAGGCTAGAATACATTGGATATGATACACCCAGCCTTCAATTCTTTAACTTCTTCAGCTTTCGGTCTATTTAGTATTTTGTCAAATAGCTAAAATTCTTCTGGTACTGTGTTTATCGTCTGACCGTTATCGAAATCTTGAACTGAAGCTGGTGTGTTGATTTCTGAATTTAGCTCGTGTCGATGAGTAGATGATGAACTGATCATCTTGGTCGAGAATTCATATCTGAATTATGATTGAACTCCCAAGGGTTATCATTAGTCTTGGAATTGATCTGCGCCTTATTTTGGCAAAGTTATCAACGTGTTGACTGGCGTCGACCTTCATTGGGGTGTGAACATAGGTTATACTCATACGAAACTAGAGTCTACATAGTTTATGCTCTTATAGTGTTGGAGCTAGGAGAATCAATTTATACTCATGTACTCCTTAAAGTTTTTAGGAATCAGTTTAACCTTGTGTACCCGTTGGAGGTTCAAGGAGGTGCAGTTTATACTCGTATACTCACCGGAGTGTCAATATATATTGAATATAGGTCGAGGATGCCACATGAACACAATTGAAAACACATCGGGTTGGCCCTACTTCCAAGACAGTCACAACCATCTCAGGAGTGTGAGACTACGTAGCTATCCCGAAAGTGCGAGACAGTTGAGACTGTCTCGCGACTGAACCGACAGTGCACTTCCAGCGGGTTATAAAACCCAACACTTAGTGATTTTTTCTCAGTTTTGCCCGCTTTCTTGAGTTCAAAACCTCTTCAAATCCTTTCATAAATAGTTCCCAAACCCGTTCATCTTCCTTTTCCTCGGATTTCATCGAATTTGACTCGAGAAACCTAGGGTTTCAAACTTTTCTTTGAGGTATATTCTTCTAACTCTCATTCTTTTTTAACCAAAGCTCATTTTTTTGTTGATCCTTGATGAAAACCGAGTCTCTAGGATCACTTCTTGGGTATTCTTCACATCTTTGTTGATTTTGACCTCAAAACCCTTACTATTTTGCAGAATTTTTAATAAAAATCACTTTTTTATCATGTCTCCCAAGAGATCTCGCATCCCGAGGAGTAGATATGCCTCCAATGCAGCCGAGAGAGTGGAGCCTACTGTTGCTTCATATGGAGGTATATCTTCTCAACTTTTGTTGATTTAAAGTTAGCATTTTGTAGATATATCCTCGTTTGCTATCCTTTGAGAGGCATTCGGGAAGAACTGGTATCCTCCTTTATGGGGATCGATGCTAAAAGATGTTGTTTTGCTTGGCCAAAACACATCTCAAGGCAAAAATGGTGATTTCGTATTGTTCCGCATTTTATAAGGCTGGATATATCATCGTAGTGTTCGCACACAACGATGTATATTACCTTTTGTGCGTGTAACAATTAAAATCATCTCGCCTACCACAAGGTGGTAACTCTATTTCATGGGTTTATGAGATGAATTCCACCCCTTATTTAGCCTTAGTAATATCATTTGAATTGGATTCCAACAAATATATATTTTTGTTCTCTTTCAAGTCAATTTTCCTTCCATGGCCTTCTCTGATAGAGAGGTAACGGGTCAGAGCAGTGATATGCATGCTCATTATGAAGGGGTTCTTTTGATTGAAGAGGCCCCCTAATTCAGCTCTAACTATCTGGAGGATGTCCCTGAACTCATACGATGAGGGGATCATCGTATTTTATGTCGGCTGATCACCGACATTCCATTGACTCGAGACCAGGGTTCTACTCAACCCCTGATGAAGCCACAATACTTATTTGGAGACTCTGTAGAGGATCTAGAGAATCTTTCCTGTGAACATGCACAATGGTTGAACGAGTGTGGCTCAACATGCAGATATTTACTGCTGATTCCCCATCAACACTCTCTTCAACAGTTCCAAAAATTTGGTGGTAGCCCAGGAGATGTCATGGGTATTGACTGAGGATCATGAGCGCGTCCATTGTGGGTTTATCAGTAAGGACGCTAAGACTCCAGGCTCGAGCGACAAACATTCTATCAGAGGGCTTCATCATGGCATATTAGGCAAAGATAAATTGCCTCAGAATGAGTTGATGCTTAAGGCAAATACAGTGAATAATCGTTTAGTTCGATTGGGAAGAGAGCTTCCAATCAAAAAGTTCAGATGATATGGCTCGGTCCACTCTTTTGCGGATAGGTGGTGGATGAGAATGACCAGTTACGTGCTTAGCCATTGGGGAAACGAGCTGGCTGATAAAGGGTTATTCATCCCCATACGTACTAGCATGTACGGACTGCCAATCAGTGTTGACCACATCTTTGCCTTGTTCGAGACTTACAATCCAGACACTAACACCTTGTTCACTAAGAATAGAGAGTTTGGTCTCCCTCTTCTTGAGATGATGAAGGTTTCCGGGCTACCAATAGGAGATATACCTTACCAAGAGTTCTTTGTAGGCATCTAAAAATGCTGATAGATATCCAAATATAGCTCAAGACAAAGAGAAAATAATAGATGTCAGAGAGGATCATCCAAAGATCAAAAGTACACAAGAACAGCCTTAAGCCGTCTTGGAAATCCCGAGATAGTCAAGATTGCCTCGTGTAGCAAGACAGTTTGGACTATCTCGTGTGGCAAGACAATGTGTACTGTCTCGTGGTCTGAGATAGTTCTGAGGGTTTAGAAACCGCTGAAGCATATAGATGACACGTGGCTATTAATTGTCAAAGAACGTAGGAGACATTGAGGGCAAGAATCACGTTAATAACTACCAAAATAATGGCATTTGAAACATAGGAGAGCAGTTACAAAACTGCTGGACAGCTAAGGCGTTCCGAGACAGTCAGGATTGTCTCGGTCGCCGAGACAGTCATGATTGTCTCGTAAGCATAATTCCCCCATGATCTTCTGATTTTAGTTATACTTTCCAGGGGGCATGAATACCCCCCTGGGATCATTTTTGAGGAAGAATCCAAGAGCAGAGAGCATAGAGTAGAGAGGTTGTTACTAGAGCAATTGATTAGAGATTTTCAAAAGGCTTGGGTGAATTTTAAGAGTTCATCTCCTTTCAACAATTGGGAGATTCCTTAAGATCTAAGCTTTGATTTGATCTTGAGAAGAGTGTTCATCTTACTTTGATAAGATATTCACTGACTTTATTCTTGCTTCTAAATGAAGGAAGAATCCTCAAAGCCTTCACAATTCAATCAAAATTTGTGATTCGGTGGTCAACGGGCTAGCACATTCCCGACACAGACGAAGATCCCACAAAAGCAGGAGTTGATAAACAATTTTTGTGTTATGTTCTAAGAAATTATAACTTTTTTATTTTTGTTATGTAATTCATTGTGAGCGATTGAAGTTTTAATGAATTTCATAATGAAAATAATTTCTGACGAAAACAAACTGGCAACCACAATGGAAGCCAACGGTCTCGCTGTCGAGACCGTCGTGTCATAGCCAATCAAGATAATGATTGACGAGACAGTACACATGACTCTTTTTCGGTTAAGGACCAACATTGTTATGGGTGAAGACTCTTGCCCAATCGTTGCTAAGAATTCTACTTGCAATACCTCTGCTCCAAATGACTCTTTTTCGATTAAGGAGTCATTAAGTCAAAGCTCTCCGGCATTGATCAAGAGGGCTTGTCAGAGACAACATCAATGCTGTGCTCATCAAATGGCTAAGACCTTAGAACAAACCGACGAGGTCCGTTATTACGCGGACATAGAGTCGAAGAAGCATCGAGTGGTCCAATTGTCTCAACAACAAACCACTCACATCTCTACTCAACTCACAACGGAAGAGTGGACTCTTGTCAAAAGAGCTCATTCAACTTTTAAAAAATACATACAAAAGCGTCATGCAAATGCCACTTGTGCCTGTGCTCTTTTACAACAAGGACGGGAAGAAAAGAAGGAAATGGTGTCTAAAGAATCACCAAAAGATTGCAAAGTTTAGATTCCCAAATCTGAACTTATGCAAAAAATAGGTTTGCGAGTCACATCCTTCAACCGCGATAGTGCCCATTGTCGCAGCCAAAGAAAAGTTGTTGAGGTCCCCTCTTCAACCCCTTCGACGTCTAGACCTGGTCCTTCTACTACAACCACATCTGTTCCATCACCAGTGAAGCCATGGGTTAGTCCTAACTTGTCAAAATTCAAGATCACAATGACGGATCGCCTTAGTCTCTCACCTGATGATCGAGGCAAAGCTCCAGTTAAAGAACGCTTGGGTCCGGTAAATGAACCTTGAGTAGATTCTTACATTGTGGGTCGTAAATATCCTCCTATCATGACAAAACAAGCCCAAAAAGAGAAAATACCAATGCACTCTCATTTGGGGCCTGTAAAGACTCCATGCCTGTATGGGTGTGGATTTAAACATATAACTTTGGATCGCTTGGAGGCGACAACGAGTTATCTTGAGTATGAATACAAAGTTCAAAAGTAAAAGATAGGTTGCTCTAATCATCACGTTGATGAGCTGCACTATCAAACCAAAGGAGGAAATAAGTTATGAAAAAGGACTGTTCGAGAAACAAGTCCTCATTGTGCATTCGAGAGACTCATTAAGGCGGTATTATCAGAATACAGTTGTTCTAAAGCTGAACTGCCAAGAGTCTCTGTATTTCAAAGACTTTCCGCTGAGACGTCAAAACCCAAGACAAGACGTTTCAACAAAAAGAAGCCCACTATTCGAAAAGATGAGTTCCCAGAGGTCACTATCAATATGACCGACAAAGGAAAGCGACATTCAATCAACCCTGGTCCTGATTTTTCTCTGGGAGTAAGAGTTAATCAGGGTGTCTCTCAAAGGATGTCACGGCTACAACTAAGAACCACTAGACGCAGAAATTATAGAAGAATGCACGAATGGTTGTCTTCAGATGAGGAACTCTCATATACTTGTTCTGCAGTTGCCTCTGATGATACAATGTCCAGTGTGGGACAAGCCATGGAATCATTCACAATTACGCCTGATCAATTAGCCCAGATGTTGCAAGAAGCTTTAGCTAAGCAACGAGAAGAGATCAGAGCTAAAATAAAAATAGAGATGGAGCTGACAATGCAACAGATGAGGGATTTGCAAGCTCAACAATATCTACAACAGCAGCCGGAATCAAGTCAAAAGGCGGAATCTAGCCAGCGTAATCGGATAAATGAGATAAACAGTGAACAAGAAAAGGATGAAATTGCCTTCAAAAACAATACTGAAAGCGGTCCGATCAAAACGCCTCTTCAACCTTCTCACGTTCATTCAAAGGAGAATGGGAATGAGGACAAAAAGATGCAAGATCTTGAGAACAAAGTCAATGCTCTGATGACAGCTCAGGAAGTGAAGAAAACAGGCATCCCATACCCGTATACGAGGGAGTGGGATTTAATTCCTTAGCCCTCAAAGTTTACTTTAATTTACTTCACTCCTTTTGATAGCATGAGTTCACCCACTCAACACTTGATTTATTTCAAGTCTCATCCTGGTGCAATATCCGAAAATGAAGCTTTGATGACCCGGTCATTCATAGGAACCATTTGTGGGCCTGCCTTCGATTGGTACCGATGTCTTAAGCTTGGAAGCATTAACAGTTGGGAAGATATGGAGTTTGTTCTTGACAAATTTCTTCGACGACGACACCGAAGTATCAATCGGTAGATTGTTGGATGAGAAGCAAAAAGATGCGGAGTCAGTTGATGTCTTCGTTAAGCGATTCCGAAACAAAGCGGTAAATTGTCGTGATCCACTCACCAAAGAGTTTGTCCTTCAGACATGCCATAAAAATCTTTCTTTGGATGTCCTAGAATTCATGGGAGTTGTGCCTTCTAATACTTGGAAAGAACTGAAAGTACGAGGTGAACAGGCCGAATGCTTTCTCAAGAGAAAAAAGCTTGAGAGAGGTAAACCACTGGCTAATCCTCAAAAGCAGAATTTCAATCCCAGAGGTAAAGGAAAAGGATCTGCAACTGCTATTGATGCACATCAAACTTTGCAACAACCGCAACAACAACAACCACAATAATCATCCTTCCACCTGGTATAACATCAAACTCAGCAACCTCCGAGACAACCCAAGACTTCAGAATCCAGATTCCCGAAAGAATACTCTTTCAAGATCGATGAAGTACCGATTATTTTCAAATATCTTCTAGATAACAACAATATTAAGCTTCCATCGATTACAAATCAGGAAGGAGCAAAGAAGACGAATGACCCAAAATATTATGCATATCACAGAAGGGTCCATCATCCCACCAAAGTATGTTATGTCTTAAAAGACAAAATACAAACCTTGATCGATGTTGGTATTGTGACTGTAAAGACGAAAGAGAAGAAAGTAGGTGCGAATGTAGTATCTATTAGCTTCGGTTCAGTTCCTTTGTCATGGTTTCAACCCAAACCTGTATCAAAGGTTAAAATAAAAATCATTAATGATGACCCTCATGGACAGCGCCAAAGAGGACTTGTGTCACATACAGTTCCAAATAGCAAAATCCTATGGGTTCATCCTGATATGCTTGAAGACGAACAATGGACGACATCCACATCTAAGAAGACGGTGCAAAGCAAAAGGAAAGAGAAGTCTTGTTATAGGGCCTCAGTAATTCCTAAAAAAAATAATGAAGAAATCCCAACTTTACCAACTAATCTGAATATCGCTTTAATTACTAGAAGTGGAAATGAATATCGCTTTAAACCCAAGTGCATCTGAGCAACTAGCTGAGCAGGGGGTGGTAAAAACTGCACCTTCTAAAACTTTAGCTGAACTGGGGGTGGTTGTAACCCCTGCTGTATCTGCTGGGAAATCTCAACAATCGACTAAACTAAAGGAGAAAGAACCTGAGTACAAAGAAGTTCAAGTTCCAAAGCAGTCTCATTTTAATCGACCGATTGAAAGAGATAAACCGGAAGGTTCGAACGCTCCCTACCGTTTCGATGTCATGGAAGCTTTACAAGAAGCTTTGGATAATTCTGATATGTTTCTCACTCAGATAAAGCTGATCACTGAATAGCCGGAGTCGTCAGTTCAACACTGTAACTTAGCGGTTACGAAGTTTCCTTGCATTACTTTTACCAAAGAGGATGTGCAAGTGAAAAATTCAAAGCATGATAGACCTTTATACTTCACCGGATATATTAGCTCAGCGTTGTCAACCGAATTCAAGTTGATCCGGGTTTTGCTGTTAGTATCATACCACTTTGGTTAATGTACCACCTTGGAATTCCTACCAACAAACTAGCATCCACGGGAACCGTTATCTACGGATTTAAAACCAGTAGGTCCAGACCTTTGGGGAAGATCCGGGTGAAGTGTCAACTTGGAGACCTGAAGTCAGAAGTCACTTGTTATGTGATTGATGCAGAGACTTCCTATAATTTGCTGTTGGGTCGCCCTTGGATCCACAGTAATCTTATAGTTTTCTCCACCCTCCATCAGTGTCTAAAATATGTTAACACTAACAACGAGGTCAAGACGGTGATCGCGGATAAGCAACAATTTAAGGGGTTAGAAAATTACTTTACTGACTCCCTTCTCTATGGTGCCGAATCCGATACTGAACCATCGGCCCACGGTATAGACAACAAAGAAGAAGTTGATATCGAAACTGGGCTCAATTATAGTGAAGGTCTTGTATTAAATGACATTGAACCTCTTGTAATCGATCTTGACGGTGGTGAATCGTCGGATGAAAGCTGTAACTGGTAACTTATCGATGAAGTAATAAATAATGATTTAGAGTACTTGCGTTGTCTTGATAATATAATACAAAAATTATATGATAATCATGACATACACAAGCCACTTCATTCGTCTTGTACAACGAAGAAGTGCATCCAGGATTCCTTTAGAACGACTCTAATCCTACCTACGAAGACAGGGGTGAAATAGAAATAATCTTTGATAAAGGGGAGTCATCCTCACCCTCCGATCTCTTCTTGGAAACTAATACGGATGATGAAGGGCCTAGACGATATTTCTTCAGATATAGTTCACAAGCAAGTGACTACATGAAGAAGCAAGGATACGACCTCTCGTTGGATGAAGGTCTTCGTTTTGGTCAAGGTGCTAGGGTTCCACACGTCCTGCCTATGTACCAAAAGGAAAACCTGATAATTACTACAGCCATAGAAGGGGTTTGGGTTATGTTTCATCATCTGAGGACAAATGTTGCTAGCAAGTCATCGACCAGCTGGCGAATAAAAATGAGTATTCATCCGACGCTTCAAGTTAGGATTCTGACATTAGCATTGGAGAAATATTCAAAGGGTTAATGCTAAACATGGCCACAGTTGATTCTTCTACAATAGAAGAAGATGATCAATTACCCACTTAGGAAGATCCCTGGATACATTACATGAACATTCAATATGGTGACCGTTTCAAATAGAGGGAACCTCCTACTGAAGACAAAATGGTCCAAGTCAATATGGGGGATGAAATCAATCCGAAGCCTATATTTATTAGCGACAGTCTTCCATCAGACGAGAAGGAAGAATTGATCGCCCTCATTAGGAAGTATATAGACGTTTTCGCTTGGAATTATGAAGATATGCCGGGTTTGGATCTAAATATGCATAGCTTTAACATTAAACTGGATGTCAAACCTGTCAAACAACAACAAAGACGGTTTCGTCCACAAATTATGGAGGCAATAGAAGCTAAAGTCAAGAAATTAATTGATTCAGGCTTTATTAGAGAAGAACAACATCCTGACTGGTTGGCAAATATCATTCCAGTCTTCAAAAAGAACGGGAAAATTAGAATTTGCATCGACTTTAGGGATTTGAACACTACGTGTCCTAAGGACGACTTCCTTCTACCGATTAGAGACGTCATTATTGATAATACGTGCAGATTCGAGAGAATATCATTTATGGATGGATTTTAGGGATATAATTAGATTAAGATGCACCCGGATGATGAAAAGCATACTGCATTCAGAACACCCCTTGGTGTCTTCTGTTATACCATTATACCTTTTGGTTTAAAGAATGCTGGCGCTACTTATCAACGGGCGATGACAAAGATTTTCTAGGAACACCT
>BQKN01060727.1:0-17697 GCA_022839385.1 Asparagus kiusianus | reverse complement strand
TCTCTCTCCCACTTAAAAAGCTTCTTACAGCAACCTAAGTGGAGGACGGAGGAGAGATCGAACAAGCATCGCTCGAGCTAAGAGATCAAGAGAATTTTCTGATCAAAAGAGAAAACTTCTTGCGTACTCTTGCATCGCAGTGCTTTCTCTGAACTCTGTGCTCTGATCGCCGGAAAGACAGAGGATCCGAACTCCTTTACCCAGAGCTTCTACTGAGTACTGAAGCTCTCCCCAACAACCTCGGTCGAACCGTTCAAGGGAAGCAGACCCGGCGTGAGCACCGGGCGAAGCATCCTGTAGCTACCTCAAAGTCCCCACAAATTTAAACAAAGAGGGCATTCCCTCTGCTTCTGTTGTAATTCAGATTGATTTAGTTTGTAATAAGCTTTCTTATAAATACAAACAAAATCCCTCCCCTTTCCTGGGAAAATCAGAAATTTACACCTACAGAAGATGGCGACCACAGTGGGAGAAGCTGTTTCTTCAAACGAGATGGTGGTAGCTCAGTTCGACGAGGTTGTTGTTGGGACGACAGTGGAGTCCCTAGAAATCGAGTTCGATCAGGCCAAGTATGAAGAGTACTTGTCTTCCTCCTCTTCCGGTGGCGAAGCAGCCCGCAAGCGCCACAGAGCCACGCACGGGGGCCGACCTCAGACGGCCAAAGCTCCCACGCCAGAAGGCTCTACCGGAGTCCCGATAGGGAAATCCACCCCAAACACTCTCGAGGCCAAGTCCCAGATCGAGAGTAGGGGGAAGGGTCTACTAAGTGGGTCGCCAAACGACCCTCAGTAGCACCTATCCCGAAAGAGACATCAGTTCGTTCCGGCACGAGCCACCCCGCCACTGCTCATGCAAGTTCCCCCTCCGCTGGGAGAACTAACCAACAGCAACGGCGGACGCTTGTCAGGCAGAAAGCCCAAACCTCCACTTCACACAACGGCCTGAACCACCATACAGGCCCGAGAAGCGAAAGACAAGAGGGCAACTCACCCAATATCGGGAGGCCCTCCAAATCAGGGGCGCCAGCCGAGAAGGATGGGACCACCCGCTCAGGTGGACTTCGCTTTTCAGGTCATATCCCTGACGCGAACAAACCACCCCAAGTGAGTGGGCCTATCCAAAAAGGTGAATCCTCGAAGGCTGGCGAGCCTCGCCATGAGATCTTGGCGAATAAGCGCAAAGGCAAGGAAATAGGCGACGCGTCGCGAGCCCGCTCGTTTAAACAAAGGGCTGAGACTCGCCTACACGCTAGAGTTCGCCCAAGCGCGAAAACTCGCCCGTCAAGGCAAAACCGCCTAACTCCGACGCCGCAACATTCCACGGTTTCCACCCATTGTGCACCAGAGGACGCACCCAAAGGCCTCTCGTGTACTCACCCGAGTAATCCTTCCGATACTGGGGGTTGTCACCAACCACCCATGGAAGATCTATGAGAATATTTGATTCGCAAGCGCACCATACAGGAGGTGAACCCTCAGTGCCACTGCGAAAGGTTCATTCACACAGTGCTCGCCGACTGCCAATGCGTTGAAACGGCGAAACCTTCTGTGTTTGAGAGGATTTCTCAGCAACCCTCTCGACAGAGGGTCTCCCGTCGGAGGCATCGTCACCAGAAGAGACGCGCTACTGACGACTTAGAGCTCCCATCCGTCACCATCAACATGACGGACAAGGGCAAGACGGTATTTTCCGATTCCCCGGATTCAGATTACGTTCTGGGACCCAATCCCTAGTTCGCCCGAACCCAGCAAGAAGGCATATATCAGCGTACCCGTAGTCGCAGAAGGAAGAGCGTCGGGATTGACTACTCCGCAGTAGCCCCTCCCTTCTACGGCGAAGACGAGGTTCACTCGGCAGCGGCCACGTCTCAAACTTCGCACTCAAGTCAGGACGCGAGGGCGCGGGTGCACATGACGGAGCTCACCCACGAGCAGACGATGACCCAAAAGCTGGAGGAACAGCAGGCGACCATCGACTCTCTAAGAGAGATTATGGAGCAACTGCTGAACAAAAAGAAGAAGAAGAAGAAAGCCCAACGCCCCTTACCCCGACGGACCGGGGACCAGGAGTGGGTGCCTCCGCGCCGTCCGGCGATAGAAACGGAGGATAACAGTAATCCACTATCTGATTACTCCTCTAAGACGTCACTAGGAACGTCGCATACTGGTGATGGTTCTCGTGACAAGAGGTTCGATGAGTTCCAGGATCAGCTCAACACGCTGAAGCTTCAGCAAAACATGAACAAGCTGGGGGTGGTCCGCCCCTACACTATTGAATGGGATACGGTCCCATACCCAGCAAAGTTCAAGCCGATCAGCTTAGTGCAATTCGACGGCAAGGGCTCGCCCTCGCAGCACATCTACTACTTCATGGCGCAAACCGGATTCCTTACGGGGAACGACGCCATTCTCACACGACTATTCATAGGCACCCTCAAAGGGGTGGCCTTTGAATGGTTCCGCAAGCTGGAACCCGGCTCCATCAAAGCATGGGCCGACGTCGAAAAGCTCTTTTTAGCCCGCTTCTTCGACGACGACACCGAAGTATCAATGGCTACTCTCCTTGCTGAAAAGCAACGAAAGTCGGAATCGGTCAATGACTTCGTCAAAAGGTTCCGGAATTGGTCCGTCCACTGTTGAGACCAAGTCTCCGAGTCGACGCTAATCGAGATGTGTCGCAACAACCTATCGATCCATATCTTGTCTAAGATAGGCGCGGTAGAAACCCGGACGTGGAAAGAACTTGTTCGTCAAGGCGAGCAAGTAGAAAACATGATCAAGAGGCTCGAGGCCGAAGAACCACAGCCCAAGAAAGGAGCTGCAGAACCAGCCGCACCAAAGAATCCCCCTCGAACAAGGGGAAAGGAGATCATGGCAGTCGACTCTGCCCCAGCGCCAAAGACTGCCCCGAGGCCGAAGCCTAGGCAATTTGAGCAACGCCCCCCGCGGCAGTATGACTTCAAAGAGGACCAGGTGGTAGCGACGCTCGATACTCTACTCAAGAGTGGTCGAATCAAGCTGCCTGAGGCCACGAAGCCTGAAGAGGCGGACAAAACCGGCGACCCAACATACTGTGCTTATCACCGGTTCCTTGGTCACCACACGACCAAATGCTACGTCCTCAAGGACAAACTCCAGGCCCTCTACGACGCGGGAGTCTTGAAGAAGGAGAAGGTCCAAAAGCAGGTGACCACAAACATGATCACCTTGAGCTTCGGGACAAATCTCCCCGAAGTCCAAGCTCCGGCGGGGGTAATTCCTATCCCCAAAGCAATTCTGAAGATCACCAACGACGATCCTCACAACCAACGAGAGAAGGGCTTAGTCCCGCAGACCCTGCCATCAGGGCAGATAATGTGGGTTCACCCAGACCTCCTCGACGATGAACAGTGGACCGCAAAGCCTCCAAAGGAGGCCAAGAGAAAACACTACAACGTCATCTATGCCACCCTAGACACAGATGACGTAGCAGTAGCCACCCTGACCGATTCCGAGGAGGACGCCAACGTCTTCGCCACGAGGGCGGGAAAGGAGTTCGCCAAAGAATACCCCGCGAGGATAGAGAACACGGCAAGGCCTTCCACGAGGCCAGCCGCAACGACCCCTCCTAATCCAGACGCACCCAGCTCAAGTCACCAACCTTTCCGGTTCAACGTGCTCGCACAGCTGAAAAGCATCCCGGCGCGAATCACCATGTACGACCTCCTTAGACTATCCAGGTCTACTCGGGAGGCCCTACAGGAGGCGTTGGCAGATTCAGAGGCATTCTCGACCCATTTCTCGAAAGAGACGGAGGCGGAACAGGAATGTACGAATTGTTGCCAGGTCTCGGATAGACGAGTCCCTTGCATTACCTTCACTCCTGAGGATATGCTCATTAAGAGTACGACTTACGATCGACCACTGTACTTCACGGGATATGTCGGATCGGCGAGAGTAGATCGGATCCAAGTCGACCCAGGCTCCGCGTTGAGCATCGTGCCTCTGAAACTGATCAAGCACTTGGGGATACCACCGAAGCGTCTGTCCTCAACCACCACGACCATTTTTGGCTTCAACGCCACAGGGACGCGGCCACTGGGCAAAATCCGCCTGAAATGTCGCATAGGCGACATGAAGACGGAGGTGACCTGCTATGTCATCGATGCCGAGCCTTCCTACAACGTGCTCCTAGGGCGCCCGTGGATTCATGGCAACCGGATAGTCCCATCCACTCTGCACCAATGTCTGAAGTATGTTGATGATTATGAACGCGTTAAGACTGTAGTGGCCGACAGACAACCCTTCAAAGGCGTCGAAAACTACTTCACAGACTCTCTGCTGTATCAAGACTCCGTCGAACCGCCGGTTGAGGAGCCAGAAAGCGGCAACGAGGCGGACAGCGAGCCTGAGTACGGCGACAATCTAATCTTAAACGATTTCGAGTCAATTGTAATTGGTTATGAGAGTCATCATGTAACCAACGCTGTTCAGGCGGGAAAGATTGTCGTCAATGAAAAATCCAACTTTGCTTATGTGTCGTCTTGTTCTACGTCTGAGGACGATGAACCCAACGATCTATGGTCGGGACTCTACCGAGATCCTTCCCTGCACATGCCAGTCTGCTCGTCATACGCCGCAAGGGGGCCGCCAATTGACTCGTCGCAAGCCGTATTTGTTGTGCCAGCCGAAATAGATATCGAAAAGATATTATTTTCGGTCGAGTCGATCGTCCCTTGCGTACGCTCTGGGACGAGACCGAAGACGAAGACCCGGCACCCCAGTTTTCGCAATACAATCGAATTGCGAGACGCATGATGAGCGACATGGGGTACGACCTCACTCGCTTAGAAGGCCTCAACTACGGCCGAGGACGCAAGACGGTCATCCGACCCGCCTACGTACCTAAGGGGAAACCCTCGAATTATTTCAACCGGACTAGGAGAGGCTTAGGCTACTCCTCCTCCTCGTCAGATTTATATTTCCAGGTCAACGAAGATTCCGACTACGCATGTTCGGAGGATCAGTCGTCGGTAACCTCAGCATGGGACTCAGATGTCAGCGTGAGGGACCTATTCGATGGCCTCACGATCAACATGACTACAATGGATCCCGCCGAGATGGCGACAGACGAGCAACTTCCACACTATGACGAGACGTGGGATCGTCATGTTAACGCCCAATGGAGTAGTCGCTTCGAGCAACGAGAACCGCCCACCGAGGACGAAATCCTCCAAGTGAATATGGGAACTGACGAGAGTCCCAAGCCCATATTCATCAGTGGTAGCCTGCCTCCTCAAGAAAAGGAGGATCTCATTGCCCTCATACGGGAATACATCGACATCTTCGCATGGAATTATGAGGACATGCCTGGCTTGGATCCGCGGATCGCCACACATCGCCTCAACATCAACCCAGACGCCAAGCCAGTTAAGCAGCAGCAAAGGTGGTTTCGCCCCCAGATCATGGAGGCGATCGAAGCCGAAGTAAAGAAGCTCATCGAATCCGGCTTCATCAGAGAGGAACAACACCCCGACTGGGTGGCAAACATTGTTCCGGTGCTGAAGAAGAACGGCAAAATCCGCATCTGCATTGACTTTAGGGACCTCAACGCTGCGTGCCCTAAAGACAAATTTCCCCTGCCCATCACGGATGTCATCATTGACAACACGTGCGGATTCGAGAGGATGTCCTTCATGGACGGTTTCTCGGGGTACAATCAAATCAAAATGCACCCCGAGGACGAAAAACATACCTCGTTCAGAACTCCCATGGGGGTGTATTGTTACACGGTCATGTCCTTTGGACTCAAGAATGCTGGCGCAACCTACCAACGCGCCATGAGCTTGATCTTTCGAGACCATCTACGAAAAACGGTAGAGTGCTATGTGGACGATCTGGTCGTAAAGAGTCGTCACAAGAGCGACCACCTCCAAGACCTGAAGACGATGTTCGAACTCATGAGGACTCATCAACTCAAGATGAATCCTACTAAGTCATTCCTAGGGATGGCTAGTGGTAAATTCCTCGGCTTCGTCGTCACGACAAAGGGGATCCGAATCGATCCAGACAAGGTGCGAGCTATCCAAGAGCTCCAACCACCCCGGAACCTCAAAGAATTGAGGGGCCTCCAGGGAAGATTGGCCTACATCCGAAGGTTCATTTCAAACCTTTCGGGCAAGTGTCAACTGTTCTCTAAGCTCATGAAGAAAGGCACCTCCTTCGTGTGGGACGAGCCTTGCCAGCAGGCCTTTGAGGACATCAAGGCTTACCTTTCAAATCCGCCAGTCCTTGCTGCGTCGATTTCAGGGAAACCATTTCTCATCTACATTAGGGCCATGGAGCACTCTCTGGGTGCTCTCTTGGCACAAAACGATGACGCCGGCCACGAGCAAGGCATCTACTACCTCAGTAGGACCCTGCAAGGCGCCGAACAACGATACCCAATGGTCGAAAAAGAATGTCTGGCCTTAGTGTTCGCCATCCAAAAGATGCGACACTACTTGGTTGGCCAAACAATCCACGTCATCTCACGGATGAACCCCATTCGAGTCTTCATGATGCAACCCGCGGCGCTAAATTGGCGCTTAGCTAGATGGGCACTTCTGCTCTCTCAGTACGACATTCACTTCAGGCCACAGAAGTCGGTCAAAGGTCAAGCCATATGCGATCTCATAGCCAGTCACCCACTGGTATCAAAAACCGACTTGTTTGAAGACTTGCCAGACGAGCCACTTGAAGTCAATGTAACGTCGTTACCGGATGTGTGGCAGATGTTCTTCGACGGCGCGTCTCGTGCAGCCCCGGATGGCTCTATTGTTGCTGGAGTGGGGGTAGTCATCACTTCTCCATGCAACCACGTGCTGCCCCGGGCCTTCTCTTTGACAGAGCCATGTACCAACAACGTGGCTGAGTACAACGCATTACTAGTCGGACTCGAGCTGGCCGAAGAGCTAGGAGTAAGACATCTCGAAGCTTACGGCGATTCCCAGCTCATCGTCAAGCAGATGACCGGCGAATATGAGGTTAGAAACGAAGACTTGATCCCACTCCACAAGGCGGCTGTCCGACTAGTCGAATCATTTGAGAGCTTCCGCATTGAGCATGTGCTGCGTTCCAAGAACACACATGCGGATGCCTTGGCTTCCCTGGCAGCCAACTTGGCTCAACCATACGGAACAATCCAGTCAGTCACAGTGGCGAGCAAGAAGCTCTTCCGACTGAAAGACGCTCCAGAAGCAAACGCCACCCATCAAGTCTCAGATCAGCCCAGTGCTGAAGACTGGCGCCTCCCGATCATCGATTACGTCCTATACGGCGTATTGCCCGAGGATACAAAGGAGCGAGAGTCCGTCCGGAGACGTGCTACGAGATTCTACTACGACTCGACCACCAAGACGTTGTATCGAAGGTCATACGACGGCTTGTTGCTTCGATGCCTCTCAAAAGCAGAAGCACAGGAGGCTCTACGCGAGGCCCACAACGGCATCGGCGGAGCTCACCAGCCCGGACCCAAACTTTGGGACCGCCTATGAAGGACTGGCTACTTCTGGCCTGGGATGGTCCAAGACGCCGTTGCCTACACAAAGCGCTGCCACGAATGCCAGATTCACGCCAACTATATGCATCAGCCACCTGAAGACCTACACCCAACAAAGGCTTCGTGGCCTTTCGAGGCATGGGGGATGGATATAGTTGGACCGATATCCCCGCCATCGGCAAGAGGTCATCGCTTCATTCTTGCGATCACTGACTACTTCTCTAAGTGGGCCGAAGCCGTCCCCTTGAGAGAAGTCAAGACTAACGACGTGATTAAGTTCATCAAACACCACGTCATTTACCGGTACGGCATACCACGACGTATCATTCACGACAATGGTACGCAATTTGTCGGTCATGCATTCACCAGGTTCTGCGACAAGTTCCGAATGCAGAACCTCTCGTCCACGGCCTATAACCCATCAGCAAATGGTTTGGCAGAGGCCTTCAACAAAACGATCATCAAAATTTTGACCAAGTTGACCTCAACCAGCAAACGCGACTGGAACGAGAAACTTGGCGAAAGTTTGTGGGCGTATCGCACCACGGTTCGCACGCCGACTGGCCATACGCCCTACTCCTTGGTATACGGCTGTGAGGCCGTATTGCCATTAGAGATTCAGATCCCGTCCCTCCGCGTCGCTTTGGCAGCAGGGATGACGGTGGAAGACAATCACCGACAACGACTCGCCGAGTTCGAGGCGTTGGATGACAAGCGGCTAGAAGCTCAACAGCATATCGAGTTCTACCAAGCCCGGATGGCGAAGGCTTTCGACAAGAAAGTCAGGCGCCGAGCCTTCAAGGAAGGAGAGCTGGTGTTGGCCATTCGCCGACCAATGATTCTCACCTCCAAGAAGAAAGGCAAATTTCAATCCAAATGGGAGGGTCCATTCGTAATAGAAACAGTCTATTCGAATGGGGCCTACCGCCTCGTCAAGCCCAATGGCGACAAGATCATGATGCCTATCAACGGTAAATTCTTGAAAAAGTACTACCCTTAGTTCTTCTTCACTAACTCCCACAAGTACATGAGTATAAACTGGTTCTCAAACCCTCCAACTGGTATACGAGGCTAAACTGTCCCTACTCTACCCGTTATGGCGAAAGCCTCTGGCGGAATTCAATTCGCCTATCCTCTCCAACGAGATGGCGGATCCACTAAAGTCGTTCATACCACAACAAACCACTTCAATTCGCCTATCCTCTCCAACGAGATGGCGGATCCACTAAAGTCGTTCATACCACGACAAACCAATTCATTTCGCCTATCCTCTCAACGAGATGGCGAATCCACCAAAGTCGTTCATATCACGACAAACCAAATCAACTCGCCAATCCTCTTCCAGAGGATGGTGGGTCCCCAAAGTCGTTCCAATCACGACATTCCCTGTCACGTTAACATTAAACCTCTGACACGATCTACTTACCAATCCTCTTCATAAGAATGGTAGGTCCCCCATAGTCACTCCGATCGTGACAAAACCCCCATCAGGTTAATGATCACCTCTGATGATTAGCGCCGTTATTCCTACGAATAACATAGCCTAGATGATAGCCTACTACGCAGCGGGTTATCACTTCTGTCAATAGTCACACTCCTACGTCCCTGAACTATTTGGCCTATTCCAGCTATCCTAACATTCTCGTAGGGTAACTGATGGGTAGCGGCCTACCACGCGAGGGCCCCTACAACGATCACACGTCATATTCTTACATCCCTGACGATTCGATCATCATCTGTCGTCGCCTATTCAGACGGTGACGACTGTTAAGAGCAATTCGGCAGACGGCATCTCTGCCGATTCCTCAAGCGATAACTTGCCGAGTGGCAAGTCAAAATTGAGTTCTTCAGTCGACCACAGGAGCGAACAATTCTCCTCTGCTGCAGGCCGAGTGTTACTCTCTTAATCCCACTAGAGCTACAACGTGAAAATCGGAGTCAACCCGATCCCACGCTGTAAGCAACCGAGAGCAGAACAAGAGCCCAAAACGACTAAGTTCAGAACAGACAGTCAAGTGCTCAACAAATCCAACTCAAATGCCAGAACAACACAAACAGGAAGAAAAGGCAGAAAACTATGCATATGAAACGAAAATAAGCAAGAGCTTAAGGCCATTATGGGCCAAAGTTTGCACGCATAAGTTTTTCAAGTTACGGTGCTTGAAGCACCGACTAAGTTGACAAAACAGCAAAAGAAAAGAGGAACAAAAGAACAGATTTAAGCAAACAGAGCATTACAGAAATTTCAACAAGCTAAAGGACCCAATTTTGGCCTTGGCTTTCGCGAGGGCCTTCTCACGATGGATCTTCGCCTTCTCCCTCTGCTGCTGCTGCCACCTCGCCAAATCTACTTCGCTGTCCTCCTCTTCCTGACGAAGGAGCTGCAGCGCCCTCTCCACCTCCCTGGCAGTCTCTCCGAGCTTCCCCGCCTTGCGCGAACGCTCCTGCAACTTCGCCTCGCCGCGGAGAGTGCCGGCGTCCTCAAAGAAAGCCCGGTCCAGGTAGGCATCCATCCGGTCCAGCACCGTTTGGTGCCGCTTTCGCAGACGTCGGAGCTCGGCCTCCTTCGCCAGGATCCGCTTCGTCCTTTCTTCGCGCTCGAGCAGAAGGCGCAGGGAGATAGGCGGCGGCACGTTGGAAGGATCTTCGTGGACCGCCTCTTCGAGGCGATACATCCACTCCTCCACTCGATGGAGCTCCTGCTCGCAGTTGCGTGTGAGCGAGACATCGCCCGACCGGCGGATCTCCCTTAAGCCCGCTTCCACGAGGGGAAGTACATCATAGTACCGGCCGGCGCCCACCCCGACCTCAAGGGCGACCCCCCGTACCAAGTCCTCCAGCCGCACAAGGGGGACGAACGCTGGGTGAGCCAAGGGATCTGGAACGGAAGACCCTTGGGCTGAACCCACGGGAGAAGCTGGTGGGGCGTCAATATTAACCACGGTGGCGGAAGAGCCCACCTCTTCGGGCACACTATGTTCAGAGTCGGAGGCCATGGAGTGGAAGGGTTTGCGACGGTGATCTTTCGTCTCGTAGACTTTTCTCGAAAAAGAAGGAGCGTGGCTGAAGAAACAGCGAGTACAGGGAATATATCTGAAAATCTGACGGTCACGATCTGTCCCCTCGAACGATCGAGCGGTCCAGATGCCTCGCGGCGCTTCGGGCTCAACACCATTTAAAGCCCCGCTTCTCGAGACCCGAACCGACCGATCGGATGAAGCCCAAGAAGCAAGGCACCCTGTCACTTCGCCATTAATGGGCATTGACACGTCTTTAATTCCTTAGCTGGCAAGCATTTGGGCTCGCTGGAAGACGCGTGGCACGAGATTTTGCCTACAACCTAAACTCGCCTTTTCGGGAGTCTCGCTTGCGTTCTAAATTCGCCAGCGACATCGGCACAAATCCGCCAATACTAGAGATTCGCCCACGGTTCGAATTCGCCAGCAGTTGAAGTTAATCCTCACGGCGAACTCACCGACGGTTTAACACGACTCTCTCGGCGAATTTGCCGACCCGTATTTGAGTTGAGTTTTCACCCAAGTGTTGCGACCTGAAACCGCTGATGGCTATGCCAAAGAAATATTAAAGGGGTTATATCCAAAAGGAACACGACGAGGAAGAACACAAACTGCATCAAATGCTTCTAGACAGTACATTTGAACAAAGTTATGTTTTTTGCAAATCACGAAAGTCATAATATTACGTTCGAAGAAGCAAAACATGCACCCAGTGTTTAAGATAATACATCTGAACAAAGTTGTGACATAGTTTCAAAAGCAAGACAAATAAACAAAGTGTCTTAAACATGAATACATGGTGGGGATCCTAATCAAACACACTGAAAGAAGAAATGTCTTCCTTGGCCAATGCCACCTTCCTTGCGAAGTCCTCACGAGCCTTGTCCTCGGCCGCCTTCCTGATGCGATCCTCAAAGCTCGATCTGGCGGCGGCATCCTTCTCACGCAAGGCTTGAAGATGTTGAGTTTCCTCCTCAGCTTTCTTGCTGACCTTGACAACATCGGATTGGAGCTCCTTCCAATTCGTCTCCGCCTACCTCAATTCGGCTCTCAGGCGAGCCATGGTGCGATTGAGGTCGATAACTTGATCCCCCAACTGCTGTTGTTGGCTCACCCAGAAATTGGTGATGGATTCTGAGTCAGCAATTTCTTTGAAGCGGACCTCCTGTTCCTGGGCCTCCAGACGTCGGAAATGAGCCAAACAAGACTCCACGTCCGGGCCTTCCCGTAACAGTGATCCTAGCATTATCATGCGCGATTCCAAAAGACGGAGCGCCTGCAGACAGCGTGACGCCCACCGGTTTTCGCCCAACCGTCTAAAATCGAGCACGCGGTCCAGGAGAGACTGCCTGAAACTTTCAAAGCTGCCCTCGCCAAGATCGACAAGCGAAATCACTTGTCTTACGGCGTTCGTGAACTCCTCAAGGCGAGCCTGCAAGGCAAGGAACCAGGGGGAGTAGGCTTTTGACCGGGGGCGAGCATTGCGATTGGGGGAACCTCGAGACAAGGTTCCGTTCCTGGTTGCGGAGCAGAACCTTGGGCAGGAGGAGCCTCCGGGCTCTCGGGCTCGTCATCGGATATCAAGATGGGTTCCGCCTCGTGCTCCTCAGGAAGCGGTGCATCATCGTGGACTGAGAAGCACAGTGAGAGCATGAAAGAGGGATCTAAGCAAGAAATACCTATCCATGTCTAAACAGGGTTTGAACTGGGAACATACCTTCGGCAGCGGCTGCTCCGGCCGCACCCGAGGAAGATGCCTCCTTCCTCTTCTTGGAAGTAACCCTCTTCGTCTTCGGTGCCATCTGGGAGACACAAGGCAATCAGGATCTCTTCTGAGAGGAACGATGAGAAAGCCTTGGGTTTTTTTTCTTGACGAAGGGAAAAGGTACTAAAATACCCCGACCCTAGGCGGTTATATGCGGTTCGATTGGACCCTTCAGTCCCGAACAGTTGAGGGAGAAGCCGAATATCCCGCATCCTATATGAATGATTGAGATTCGGCAGTTTCGGAGCATGATCTCTAACCAACGGCCCAGATCGGGCATGAAGGACGAAGAGACCCATCGTGCTGCAATTAAGGCAAGACGGCGCACCCACGTCTCCGTAACTGACATACACGTGGGCGGACACACGACCCGCTAAAAGCAGAGTCCACCTGTATCTAGAATCGCTGTTAACGGAGCAACTGCGAGTTCATCAATTTGCAAGATTCGCCAGCAGGCGAAACGGGTCTGTAGCTGGAATCCGCCAAGGGAAATTTCCCTCAAACATTGACATCAATTAGTGCACTAAAATATCTATACTAAATATAGTATGCACACAAGCCATAATCGCCAGAAACAAAAAGGATAATTTCATTCAAGGAAAAGGAGTCCTATTACAACGAAAAAATTAAAAGGCGAATTACAAGGATTTCAACCGCAGTTCCGCCTCACGAACTTTTTCAGCATGGCGGAGCTCAAGCCTCCTTAAGATCTCTCCACGAACCTCTTCCTCCGTGCACGAGATCAAGTCTTGAATGGCCACCTTGACACCCTTGAGAGCCCGATCCTTCTCCCCAACCAAGTCAGTGGTCAACTGCCGACGGGACTCAACGCCCTCCAACTCCTTTGCCACCTGATCAAGGGCCTTCCCTTGAACAGCCAGAGAAGCCTGCGCGTCAGCTATGACCCGTTTCAGCCTCTCCACTTCAAAGGAAAGTCGGGAGAACCGGCTATCAACCGTCTCTTGCTTGCGAGCCACCCGTGCATCCTCGGCTTTGGCCTGCTCCAGCTCCGCTGACAACTTAACTCCAGCGTCAGATTCTCATCCAGGCAGCGATCCCGGTCCGCCATAGTTACTCGAACTTCGCGAGAGGCGAGATCAAAGAGATTGGAACTCTCCGCACGAAGAGTGAGCAGCTGCTGAACCGCCACCTCCACTACGTTCAGGCGCTGAAAGTAAGGTCTCGCCGCGGTGATGCCAAGCCTCTTACGCAAGAAGGACGCGTCGTCCTCGAGAACTTCCTTGAATTCCTCGAAGGGACAATTCCCCTCCAAAACCTGCCGAGTGCAGTGGGCCAGAGTGTCTTCGAAATTGGCCACAGCTCGCGCCACCTGCTTCTTTCGCCAGCATTCCATAGGAGAGAGAGAGGCATCTTCGACAGAGGATGAAGCCACAGTCGGAGTACCGGTAGTCACGATCGCAGAAGCGACGACCGGCGCTGCCGGAGCCGGAACAATCGCTGGCGCCGCCAGAATGGCAGTGGCAGAGTCACAGGTCACCAACGCCGGCGAGGAAGTGACCGTCAGCCCAACGGGAGTTCCCCCTTGAGCAGGAGACTCTCGCGCTGAGCGCTCACCCCCGACCGGTGTCCCCTCGAAGGTGGGGGTTCCCCCTTGTCGATCCGCAGGGACCACCACCTCCTCCTCACTTGATAGCGCCTCGTGAATGGAGGCGTTGTCATCCGTCTCGGATTCGCCAGAATGACCCTCCCAAGAGGGAGGATCCTCCTTGCCAGCACTTTCATGGGAGGGGCCAACTGCGGATACAAGGAAAATGATAACAATTAGTATCCCCTTGGACTAGAAGGGCCAACAGCAATGAAACTCATGCTTACCTGAACCCCCTGGTTCTCTTTCATCTCCACTCCCCTCGTCTTCGTCAGAAGGGTTAGGGATCACTTTCTCAACTGCACGAATTCGATATGAACAGTCAGAAAATACGAATCTAACCTCGTACACAAGGACATCGTATCGAAAGACTACCTCTCGGTACAGATGCAGGAGTCGTTGAGACCCCCGCCTGTGACTCCACACCGGATGAAGGGAGCATGTCCTTCAAAATCGCTGGAGCCACCTGCGATGCAGCAGAAGGAGCAGGTTGAGCAATTTCCGCCCCAGAGGTAGTACCTGCCCGACCAGCCGCCGCTCTAGTGGTCACCATAGTCTCCTCACCACGGGCCCTCTTGGCCACTTCTACTCTAGAGCTCTCCGCCGCTTCTCGCTGCCGTTTCGAGAGCAACGAACTACTCGGAGATAAGAGGGGCGCTCCCATACGCCCAACAATCTCACTACGGGCTCGCTCTAGGCGCTGGCTCGCCCGGGTCAACTCAACAGGCTCCCTCTGCTCGCCTTGGGAACCTAGAGGAAGACCGGGAGAAGGAACTCGTGTTTCAGGCGCCTCAGATTCATCTGTGCCCGCGCCCTCACCCTCAGAATCTCCTGCAGGGCCTTCCATGAGCAGCTCCCTAGCCGCTGCACGACCCCTCCGCCTCGAAGGTCGAGGAGCTCCTCTTGGGCGACGCCCGCGTTCCGCCAGGCACGAGCTCTGAAACCGGAAGTCAACGGGATCAGCACTGGCGCCCCGATACCACCGACAGTACGAGAGCGTGTGGTGCAGGTCACGATCCTTCGAAGGTAACTCAAAACGGGCGTCGGTACTGCTAGCGTGAGTCCAGAACCACCCTCGAGCTCCGTCCACCAGCCCTCCTTCAAAGCGCAGGTGAGGGTTGACGTTGCCCACATACAATTGGTCGTACCCAAACTGGCGGGCGAACCTGCAGGGGATGTATGGTTCGAGATAGCACGACGAGCCCGTTCTCAGAACGTGGTACCCAGGTCGGATGTTTATCAACCAACGAAAGGCGCCGCGAGGGAGGATTGTGTAGTGGTCTGCCGTCGGCGCATCCCTGAGAGATTCTCCGTATCCGCCCCCGCTGAAATAAGGAAAAGAGCGGCGAAAGTTGTAATTCCCAAAGTAGGAGAGCATCTTCCTTGCATCAGGGATATCCTTGCACTTCCAGGAGCACTTCTCCAAGCGCTGGACGAACGGGACAAACTTGTCACCTTGGAGCGCCGCTGGAGCACTCATCAAGCACTCACAGTGGTATACGAACCACGCCATCAGATAGGTATACGGCAGCCCCACCCGAGGATTGGGAGTCCTGATGACCTCTCCTTCTCCCTCATCAATGGCCGATACGCGGCAGAATTGAGCTGTCAGGGTACGAAGCCCCCGATGGATGCACGCTATCGTCGCCGATACCAGGGAATAAGACTTCCCGTGAGCCAAACAAACCGCCGGGTACACGACCTCCACAGGAAGAGCTTCGAAAGAGTGAGTGGGGATTACGCACCTCTTCAACCATAACATGAGGTACCCCGCAAGCAGCGCCTTCCCTGAGATGGGTGACTTCGCCTGATGGTGGAAAGAGTGAAAGACTGTACCAGACTTAAATCCTCCTTCATCACGGTCGAGAGTCACGGTTCCCCCATCTTCGGCTATCCTCACCTCCACCTCGGACTGGTCGCATATGCCCAATGGGAGGGCAGGCTTCCCCTTAACATCGTTCCCCGGGAACAGGTAATCAGCCCAATTCTTGTGGCTGATCCCCTTCTTCTTCCCTTTATGATCTGCTACCCCCAAGACGCTGAGGCAGATGTGGTAGTGGCAGAGTAACTCCCACAAAGTTTCAACCGCCGAGGGCGAATGGCTTAACAGCTGATCGATCTCAGCTTGATCGGGGACGTACTCCTCGTAAGGAAAGTCTCCCAGGGGCAGACCCGACACGTCGTGCATCTCGTGAGGGGTGATGCCAAGCTCACCGTTGGGGGTGAAGAACGTGCCGCTTTCCGCGCAGTACAGCTCCAGAATGCTGTGGAACTGAGAAGCGTTGATCCGCAAGCTATGTCGCGTGGCTTCGATGGCCGCGTACAGCTCCGTGTTCTTGAGATCGGCGTTCTCAGCCAGAACACGGTCAGTAATCTTGGACCACCAAGTGTCGCTGCCGGGTGCAGAATAGACCCACCCCGGAGCTCTGAAATCCTTCGGGGGAAAACTCCCTCCGACTCGGAAGAAGCGATGACGGAAGGTCTCCGCCGCTGATATCGACTCCCCTACGGGCTGTTCAGCGGACAGTAAGCCAGGACGCAGACCCGTCACACGCTTACACGAGCCATCCACTCCGTATCCAGCGGTAGAGCCCGTGAAAACGCCACAAGTGACCCCGTCCTGAGTTGGGGTCAGCTCCCAGTTCATCGTCCGAGGAACCGCGAGGGATCGCAGCTCAACGATCGAGAACCCCCTCGACATGCTGGGGAGGTAGTAGTGAGTCCCTTCTACCGTATGGAACCACATGCTCTCCTTGAGCAACAGGGCAGAGGGGTCGGTCGTGGCATCGCCGAACAAAAACTGAGGTTTTGGCAGCTCTGCCCTAGCATCATCTGTCAATGCCGCGTCGGTCGTCAACTCGCGCAGTGTCAAGGGGTGGCCGTCCGTGACCCTCTTTATCAAGCCATCCGGTTTGTCGGCGGCGAACACAAGCACCGGAGCCAGAGAGGGAAATCGAGGAGGCGCCGTGTAGTTCGTACCACCGGCGTAGCCAACGGCCACACCCTCCGGAAAGGCCTCATCGGAAAAAGTCGCTGCAAGAGAGGAAAATCCATTAAGACAAAAACTCGAAAGGGCAAAATCGCCCATCAAATAGAGACAGACAAAGTCGCCTATCAAAAAAAAAAAGAAAGGGAGTTCGCCTCCCTCCCCGCTAAGGGCAAATAGGGCTAACTTTGCCCCAAATTGGGGGAAACTGCCGAAAAGCGGCGGAATTCCAAGACGATGAGCGACGCTCATCTCCCCAAATCCAACGCCTAAGGCCTACACGAGGTCATCCGACAAACCCATCGACGTACCTGAGCGCGACTCTGGAGCACTGGCGGGCATGCCGGCGGAGAGACGGTCGGAGTAACGACCAGGACCTGCGCCTCTCACTTTGCACCTCCTAGCTTTTGGAGCCATTCAAAGATGGGGCGAGAATCCTTGTCTTAGAAGTTCCTTTCAAGATTCAAGAGCACGGTGGATCCCAGAGGAGGAAAACAGCGGGTTTAAAAAGGAGGAGTTGTCCACGTGGCCACGACTACCCTCTGTAGGCATATAAAATTGCCTATAGGTCCCACAATACAGCTCGACGACGTTAATTCAACAAACGGACCATCGAGCGACGTATCCAAGCACGACCGTTATCCCGCCAACGCCGAAGCCAAGCCATACGCAATGGAGCAGGTTAACGAGGCGACGAAGCCTACAAATCGCACCCAAGCATTGGAATGCATCCACTCGCACGCGGAATCAAACCAACGTTTCGGGGAATCACCGAGTCATCTAAACAAGAGCGAACTCGGTGATA
>BQKN01060723.1:0-33506 GCA_022839385.1 Asparagus kiusianus | reverse complement strand
GGAAAAGTCAAACCGATACAACTCAAACGAGGAAGTTCGGAGGAAGATGATGGAGTTCCTCAATTCCATTATCACGAACCTAATTCCCTCCGGTTGATGAAACAAATGGGGTATGACTTTGACAAAAAGCAGGGTCTAAATTTCGGGAAAGGAAGGCGAACACCAATCCGAATGTCCCTAACCCCCGAAGGGAAACCCCCAGATTACTATCAAAAGACTAGAAGGGGTTTAGGATTTGTCACACCTCCCGCTGTCTCAGAAAATGAAATAAGTAATTATTTGCGTCAGGACCGTTCATCCGGAACATCTGCATATGAGTCTGATGTCAGTGTCGGACCTATCTTTAGAAATCTGACCGTGAATATGGTTTCAATCAATCACCCGGATGAAAATGCAGGGGACAATGAAGGGTTAATGGAATCGCTCAATGACCCCTGGATCAAACGTCTTAACATTTTGTGGGACATGCGATTCGAACAACGCGAACCACCCACTGAAGATAAAGTGGTCCAGGTTAATATGGGAGACGTACAAGACCCTAAACCCATTTTCATAGCTGAGGATTTATCATCATCCGAGAAAGAAGATCTTATATCTCTCATCCGAGAATATATAGATGTCTTTGCTTGGAATTATGAAGACATGCCCGGCCTTGACCCGAAGGTTGCCGTGCACCGTCTCAACATTGATCCGGATGCAAAACCCGTTAAACAACAACAACGTAGGTTTCGTCCGGAAATTATGGAATCAATCGAGTCTGAAGTGAAAAAGCTTATAGACTCGGGTTTTGTCAGGGAAGAACAACACCCAGACTGGGTAGCTAACATTGTTCCAGTTCCCAAGAAAAATGGTAAAGTCCGTATATGCATCGACTTCCGCGACCTTAACGCAGCCTGTCCAAAAGACGAGTTTCCACTTCCTATCACGGATGTCATGATCGATAATACCTGCGGATACGAAAGAATGTCTTTCATGGACGGATTCTTCGGGTACAATCAAATCAAGATGCACCCGGACGACGAGAAGCATACTGCATTCAGAACACCGCTGGGGGTGTATTGCTACACAGTGATGCCCTTCGGCCTGAAAAATGCAGGTGCAACCTATCAACGTGCAATGAACACTATCTTCCACGAACATCTGCGTAAGAAGATCGAATGCTACGTTGACGACATCGCAGTGAAAAGCCAACATAAAGGGGATCATCTTACAGACCTGAAAATGATGTTTGAAATCATGCGAACACATCAGCTGAAGATGAATCCAACAAAATCATTTCTCGGAGTATCAAGTGGAAAATTCCTGGGATTTATTGTCACATCCAAGGGAATTTCTCTTGATCCAGAGAAAGTACGTGCCATCCAAGACATGCCACCGCCGAAGAACCTCAAAGAACTCCGAGGTTTGCAAGGCAGACTAGCCTACATCCGTAGGTTCATATCTAATCTTTCGGGGCGCTGCCAACCTTTCTCGAAGCTCATGAAGAAGGGAGTGTCCTTTGTGTGGGATGGGGAATGTCAAAAAGCATTTGAAGAGATCAAGAAATATCTCACCCAGCCACCCGTTCTCGTGGCCCCTATATCAGGAAAATCATTCCTGTTATATGTAAGGGCTATGGATCATTCGCTAGGAGCGCTGCTGGCCCAGAATGATGATCAAGGTCATGAGCAAGCCATCTACTATCTAAGCAGGACCATGATGGGAGCCGAACATCGGTACAACCCGGTCGAGAAAGAATGTCTCGCTTTGGTATTCGCGGTTCAAAAGATGCGACATTACCTAGTTGGACAGACAATTCATGTCATCTCGAAGGTGAATCCTTTGAGAGTCCTGATGACGAAACCATCGTCTTTGAATTGTCGGCTTGCAAAATGGGCCATTCTTTTGTCACAATACGACATGCAATTTATGCCCCAAAAGGCAGTCAAGGGTCAAGCATTGGCAGATTTCTTGGCCGATCACCCGGTGCCAGGGACATCTAAGTTGTATGAAGAGTTGCCCGACGAAATCGCCGAAGCTTGTGTTGCTCAAGAATCTACACAAGTGTGGAAACTATTCTTTGACGGCGCGTCTAGAGCAAACCCTCACGGAGCGATTACTGCGGGAGTAGGAGTGGTGCTCGTATCGCCTAACGGTCACGTAATCCCAAGAGGATTTTCCTTAATCGAACCGTGTACCAACAATGTAGCTGAGTATAACGCGTTGCTACTAGGGATGCGACTTGCCGAAGAACTCAATATTCGGCGCCTTGAGGCTTATGGTGATTCTCAGCTCATTGTAAATCAAGTCCGAGAGGAATACGAAGTACGTCATGAGGACTTAATCCCATACTACTTCGCAGTGCTGAAGCAAGCTAAGCAGTTCGAAGGATTCTTTATCGAATACATTCCACGAGCCCAGAACGCTTACGCAGATGCTTTGGCTTCATTAGCGACCTCGTTGGCATTACCACCAGGAACCGAAACGACAATCCCAGTCTCAGGACGTGAACTATACTCCTCCAAGATTCCTAAGGAGGAAAGCTCAGACAAGACAATGACGGAGGAAGTCTGTACGACCTCTATAGAATTCGAGTCTAGAGATTGGCGATTTCCATATATTGACTATGTCTTATACGGAATCTTGCCTGACGACCCCAAGGAAGCGGCCGGCATCAAACGAAAGGCCCTCCGATTCTATTACAATACAGTCACTCAGACTCTGTATCGTAAATCCCATGACGGTATTTTGCTCCGATGTCTTTCTCAAAAGGAAGCAAAAGAGGCCCTCAAGGAAGCTCATGAAGGGATGTGCGGAGCTCATCAGCCCGGAGCTAAATTAGGGGATCGCCTCCGACGAATTGGCTATTACTGGCCAAAGATGTTCTCAGACGCGGTTGACTACGCTAAACGTTGTCACGCGTGCCAAATTCATGGGGATTTCATCCACCAAGCACCTGGGAACTTACATCCCACATTTGCATCATGGCCATTTGAAGAATGGGGCATGGATATCGTAGGTCCAATTTCTCCTCCGACTTCTAAAGGACATCGGTTCATCCTGGCTGTGACCGATTATTTCTCCAAGTGGGCGGAGGCAATCCCGTTGAAAGAAGTCAAAACTTCCAACGTAATCAAATTCATCAAACACCATGTTGTCTACCGTTTTGGAGTCCCGAGGCGGATAGTTCATGACAACGGGACACAATTCGTCAGTTTTGGGTTCCAGAGGTTTTGTGACAAGTTCAGAATCCAGAGCGTTGCATCTACGGCATATTATCCGCCGGCAAATGGTCTTGCAGAAGCCTTCAACAAAACCATTGTGAAACTTCTCAAGAAATTTGTCTCCAAGAGTAGACGCGATTGGGATGAAAGACTCGGCGAATGTTTGTGGGCTTACCGCACAACGGTAAGGACCCCTACAAGAGCTACACCATTCTCGCTGGTATATGGCTGTGAAGCCGTATTACCACTAGAGATTCAGATTCCTTCTCTGAGAGTCGCTATCACGACGGGGCTAACAGAAGAAGAAAAGCATCAACGGCGCCTGCAAGAACTTGAAACCCTAGACGACAAGCGACTTCAAGCTAAGCAGCAGATCGAACTCTATCAAGCTCGAATTTCCAAATCCTACAATAAAAAGGTTAAGGAACGAACTTTCAAAAAAGGCGATTTGGTCTTGGCCAACAGACGACCCATGGTGATGACACACAAAACCAAAGGGAAGTTCAATCCTAAATGGGAAGGGCCCTTCGTAATAGACTCAGTTTATTCGAACGGAGCATATCGCCTTATCAATCAACAAGGAGACAGGCTCATGATGCCAATCAATGGGAAATTCTTAAAGAGATATTTCCCGTGAATCATGTAGCCCCCTAATCCCCAGCCAGATCAGGCTGGGGGTTGCCTATTTATAGTGTAACTCTATTTTGTATCTCGTCAAGTTAACACTACACTTCTGACGATTGAAATTTTCTGGAATTACTCCAAGTAATAATAAAGAGAATTTCGTTCTTTTCAGTTAACACTATATTTATAGCATTTGCATTACTTTTTCACTGTCTTGAATTATATTTCAATAAAAGTGAAAATGCAAAAACAAAACGGTATCATTTTCATTCAACATTGTTAACTCCAATACAAAGTGACGATGAGCAAAATGAAAATGATACAGAAATCCCTTAATAAAAGAAAAAGGGGTACAAGACTTAAGCATCAGGTTTCATTAACTTGAGAGATTTCAGCCTGGATTTGAAGGCAGAGAGTTTCTTTTCATGAGTCACCCTGACTCGTTCTTGGATCTCTCTCCTGAGCTTAGCTTCGATAGGTTCGGCAGCGACAATGTCTTTACGAATCTTCTCAGCCGCGTGGAGCGTACGGAAAAAATCAGTGTAGATACGATCGCTTTGAAGCCCTAACTCTTTTCGAGCGTCTTCGTATTGAGCCAACTGAGTTTTCTTCTGGTCTAACTCCGCCTCCAAGCGAGCAATGTCTTTTTCAGTGGCACGAATAGCAGAAACAACACCTTTGATGTCGGTATAAGCCCGGGTATGCTGCCTCCGTAAGAGAGATATGCGTGCCTTCTTATCAGACAAGTCCTTGCAAAGGTCTTCTCGACGATGCGACTTTGAGATCATGGCTAAGGAAAGAGCGGGTTCCACTTCAGAGTCTGGATTGGTGTGCTGCAATTCTTTAAAAGCTGTCAGCTCTGTCCTCAAAAGAGCAACTCCTCCGTTGCAGTGCTCAGTCCATGACACATCTCCCTTAGCCTCGATTTTATCCAAACACTTGGTCAAGATGGGCTCACAGTCTTCAAAAGAAGCACCATCAAGACGGACTAGATCAGCAGTCATTTGTATCCAATACTCCAATTCCTCGATCAGTTTCTTCAAAGCTCTTGAGCGTGGAGGAGGAATGGTTGGATAGATTGGACTTGCATCTTCTTCGTGGGCGGATGACTCAACGATTTCAGAAGAGGAACCTTTGTACATACTTTGGTCTCGGGAAGAAAAAGAAGATGCGGATTCAGAACTCCCAACAGACAGTATTTCCTCGATCTTAGTTTCTTCAGGAATAGGAGGAATTAATCGAAGCATCTCTTCCTCTCCACCGGTTAAGTGCGCGACAGGCGCAGATTTCATTGCGTCACCCATCAATTTGGCCTTCTTTGAATTTTTGGCTACGACAGGCAGCCGCTTACGCATTCTCCTGTCATACTCGGCCTGCTCAGCAGCAGAAAGAGCCTTCTTACCCGATCTCAGAAGACGAGGTTCAGAAGCAGGCACTTTTGGAATTGGTTTTTCTTCGGGAGAGTCAGCAATCGGTGTTTCCTCTTCGATTTCCATAGGAGTTTCTTCCTTAGGAGGCTCGATGGCAGATAAATTTCTAGGAGCTTCGACAGCCCCAGATGCTTCTTGTTCGCAGGATAGATATTCTTCTACCCCCGGCAAACGAGTACTGGAAGAACGACTCCTCGAACGATACAATTCCCGAATCTCATTTATGCAGGAGGTATGAATATCATACCCCGTGACTTGGGAAACTTCTTCATACCAGCTGCAGAAATCGGCAATAGTAGAGCAGCCAGGCGGCGAATTGGGTAAAGTGAATTGCGCATGGGTTCCCCCGGCGGAAAAGAAGTACCATGCACGAGCTCCTTCATATAATTCCCAACTTGAGCCAAGGCCGGGTTGGGATTGCCAACATAAAGCTGGTCATATCCAAATTGCCTAGCGAATCGAGAAGGCATATAAGGCTCAATAAAGCACTTCTCCCGCAAGCGGAAGACCAGGTAGCCCAACCTGATCATAAGAAGCCAGTTGAATGTGCCTTCTTCCAGAGAAGACGAGCCCTCAAAAAGCAAGTCCACGAAGCGGGCATCCTTCACGTCAGCTCCGTCAAAATTAGGAGCACAACAGAGTATTCGGTAATTATCTTTCCGAGATAAGAGTTGTCGAGCCCTGACTATGTAAGAATGAGTCCACGTGGCCGACTCTAATCTCTGTATGAAGGGGATGTAAGCATCAGCACTCTCCGATACTCCCGTCATCAAGGAGGGGCAATGCAGCACGAACCAGGCCACCAAGTACGTATACGGCACTGGTATGCGTGGCTGGGGGTTCTTCCCGGCTTTCTTCCTGGCGACCTTAACCGTCGAGGTACCGAGCAGATCGGAGGTCAACATCCTTAGGCCGTTTTGAATGCAGCCGACCATGGCAGTGAGGAGGCTCACAGGTCTCCCATGTGCTAGCAAAACAGCTGGATATACAACCTCAGCCAAGATCGCTTCCATTGGTCTTGACGGCACTACACACCGTTTCAACCAAACCATAAAGAAGCCTGCAAGTAGAGCCATATCAGAAATAGGAATTGCAGCCTGGTGGTGGAAATTTTCAAACTCAACACCAGCCTCAAAATCCTCTTCTACATGCTCTGTTTTGTAGATGGCGTTAGAAGCCTTAATCCGAGCTTTGGCCTCTTTGGGAGAGATGGCTGCAACACGAGACACGGCTACATCTTTCCGGTTTAAATTCTGAAAGAGGTATTCCGCCCATACGGTATGCATAATGCCCCCTCCACGCATCCCAAAGACTTGAGCACAGATGTGGAAGTGGCACATCAACTCCCAGAAAGTAGCATAAATTTCTGGGTACGCCAACCTCAGTCGGGAAAGCTCTTCGGTAGTGGGAATGAACTCCTCATAGGGTGTTTTTCCAAGTGGCAATCCCGACACTGCTTGCATCTCATGGAGAGCAAAACCTAACTCTCCTGCAGGTGTGAAAAATGTGCAACTGTCCGGGTTATATTTCTCCAACATAGCGAAGAAATTATGGAAGCTCTGCACGACTCCCCGTCGAGTAGCTAACACGGGAATTGTGAGACCCGATTGAGTGAGTGACTCCTTAAGCTCCTCAAGAACAAAGTCAATCATACGGGTCCACCAACCTCCTTCTCCGGAACAAACCCATCCAGGGGATCTGAACGCTTGGGTAGAAAATTCACCCTGAGCCATAAGGAATTGGCGAATAAAGATGTTCGCTGGCCGTGGCATCTCCTGAACCAGCTCCTTCTTCTCAAACAAACCAGGTCTCAATCCCTTGAGCTGTTCCCCGATTTGTGTACGAGCCCGTCGACCAGATCCGAACGACACATTTTCCTTCTCTTTGACTATGTCAAAAGTCAGACCCCGACGGTGGCTTGCATTCAAAAAGTGGGAGAGGGGATACATCCTCTTCATGTTTGGAAGGAAGAAGTAGCGATTGTCAACTTTCCGCAACAGCTTCGAATCTTCTACGTGTACGAAGTGATCATCGATGGATATGCGATCTCCGAATAAGAACGCCGGTTTGGGAAACTGGGTATGACCAGCAGGGGTCTCCATGTCCAAATCAGTAATCAAAACTCTAAGAGTTGAACATCGAGGAGATCTAATCATGTCCATTCTCTCGGAGTCAGCGAAGGTGCAAAGCGGAACTGTGTTTTGAAGACTAAAAGTGTCATTCGCATCAGGTCCGCCAATATACCCAAAATGATGCTCTTGTGAAAGCGGCACGTTCGGTAAAAGCACTGCATAATCAAAAAGCAGATGTTAGCAGCTATAAGCGAGCCGTCGACATAAAGATAGAACCCAAAACACAAAGGGTTAAAGTCTCATGTCAAAACTCCAACGCGAGGGTCGAGCCCCGCGTCAGAAATCTCCAACGCGAGAGTCGAGCCCCGCGTTAGAATTCTCAAACGCAAGGGTCGAATCTCGTGTTAAAAAAAATTGGAACGCGAGGGTCGGACCCAAAGGGGATCCCAGTCCCGCGTTTTCATCCAGTTAGAACGAGTCATCTTCCTCGTTATCAAGAACCCATTTAGGGTTTTCAGAAAACTTGTCAAAGCAAGTTCTTTTAGTCGGCACTCACCACGACAGGGAGGCCCGTGTGGCGGCGGAGACGACGACGACATCCCCGCAGGAATGGGAACACCGCCGGCACCCTCAACCGACGGTGTTTCGGAAGTCGCTCCGGCGACTTTCTTGGAGCTTGAGCCCATCCTCCGTGGCGCCATCCGCACAGTGGATCGGAGAAGGCGTTTTCGAACGAAAGAGACGAAGTTCGTCGGAGATCTCGCCGAAGTCAAACGAGATTTCTCATTCTTGGAAATAGCCAAAATTTTGAGAGTCAAGTGACTCTTGACATGACCACTCAGGTCTATTTATAACAGCCGTCAAGCTGTTGAGATGGTACGGGATTCTAGGGAAGAATCCCAATCATCTTCAAAACGCGAAGCCCACTATCGCGTTCAAATTTCAAAAGGCGCAAAGCCCAAGTCCGCGTCACTAAGGCCTGAACCTCGCGTTCCAAACCTTAAACGCAAAGGTCACCTTAGCGTTATAATTCTTTGATACTTAGCCTCTAAGTTCATGAGTTCTTTTTAACAGAGTGCGTTCAAAACTCTGTATCTCCTCAACCCATCAGGTTAATATTACACCTCAGATGGTCATCATCCTAACAGAGATTGAATTTAGCTATTATCACCACCAATATAACTACAATTCCTCTGTTAAAGTCCACTTATCGATTCTCATTAACAGAACGATAAGTCCTCAAAATCACTCAGATTATTGTCAATTTATTAGCTCTTTCCAACAGGGCAATAAATAACCAGTTTATCAACTCTTCTCAGTGGGATAATAAAAGTACCCAAGATCTTGTTCAAATCCTTAGTATCACAATTCATCACTCCGATGATGAAAATAATACTTAGTGATTTTCCCCAGCAAGACATAAAAGGATTTTATCCCCACAGATGTCACGTTAAAACCATACCTCTGACAAAATCAACTTATCGACTCTCCCCAATAGAGCGATAAGTCCTCAAAATTGCCCCGATCGCAATTTCTTTCCTGTCACGTTAAAACCACACCTCTGACAAAATCAACTTATCGACTCTCCCCAATAGGGCGATAAGTCCTCAAAATTGCCCCGATCGCAATTTCTTTCTTGTCACGTTAAAACCACACCTCTGACAAAAATCAACTTATCGACTCTCTTCAATAGAGTGATAAGCTCTCGAAATTGCCCTGATTGCAATATTCCCCTTATCAAGCCAGAGTTATATTTCTGACACTCATGGACTTCTTTCAGTGTTTAACACCAAAATAACACAGGAAGGATTCTGCTTTGCGATTCAATTCTGGGGGAATAATCAAGTATTTATCCCTAACAGTTGAAAATTTTCTAGAGTTATCTTACGATAGAAAATTTTTGAGTGTTCTTTGTAATTTGTTGTTTGAAGTCAAAACATGATAAATGCAAAGAGCACTAAAAGATCAGTATCACTTTTTATTCAAATGCCAAAAGGAAGTGATACAAGACAAACGTGTTCTTATCAAAAGAACATATAAAAAAAAGATAGACTAAATTCACTCATGCATCAAGTCAAAAGCTGCAAGTTGAGTCTTGAGCTCGGCCAATTCTTTCTCGTGATCAGCCCGCACCATAGCTTCAGCCTTGACCCGGAGTTCATCCGCACTCGGTGTGATGACGGCCGCCATTTTGTTCCTTGCCTGTTCTAGGGCTTGGGCCTGCGAATGATACTCCAAAGCATTGTTTTCATTCTGGGTGCTGAGGATATTGACGACGCCTTCTTCGCGAGAGACTTCAGCCTTTAAGCGCAAGACTTCAGCCTCAGCTTCGACAAGTCTATCACGAAGCGAGTTCAGAGAAGTAGTCGAGCGTTCTAGTTCCTCTCGCTTTTGAATGTTACGCTCACGAAGCTCCGCGACTTGGCGCTCCTTCTCAGTTAAGTCCCGCTCCAGCGATTCCCGTTGTATCACTTCGGCAATTTGAAGATTAGCCAGAGTTGATACAATTTGTGGCTGGAGGTCGCTATGACCCATGGTCTCCAAACGTTGTAATTTCTCCTCCAAACGGAGGATGACTTCTGAGCAGTGCTCGAACCATTGAGGCTCGCCCACACACTTGACCCCGTTCAAGCCCACTTCCAGAAGAGGTCGAAAGGAATTCAAAGTCCCTTGACCATTCATCAGGGACTTAACCACCATCTTCGCAAGAGTGTTCAGATACACCAAAGATACCTGAAGGAACTCAGGTGCATTAGCAAGCCTGACGATCGCACCTGAAGATACTCCTTCAGCAGCTGAGGTTGGTGCGTTAAGATGATGGCTGGTAGGCGATCCCGGTGCCGAAGCTGCAGAGGCAATCGAAATATTCAATTGTGAAGGGCTTGAGGTCAAGGCCATCAATGCCTTCGCTTGAGATGAGCCGGGCCCAGCCTCTGCTGGAGTGAGCGAGATCTTCATCACCGCTTTTGGTGAAGTGGCCACCACAGAAGAGTCATGTAAAGTTTGCTCCGGCAAAGGAGCCGATACCTGCACGACCGGCTGTTCCAGAGAAGAAGTCGTAGCGGTAGTTTCAGGTAACGCCACAGACGAAACAGTGGTCTCGGGCAATGCTGTAGGCAAAGCAGTTGCCGCAGGGGAGCCAGGTGTATGTTGCTCTCTTGCAGGAGCCGATGCCGGCACAGGATCTTGCTCTAAAGGAGCAGCTGAAGTAGTCCCAGGGGTTGGCGAACCTGCACGAAAAAACGGTCGGAATGCGGAAAAAGCGTGCAGGATAAGTCGAAACAAACTAAGCTTACCGGTGAGGTAAAAAGGCGTATAACCAGATGCCTTATCAGACTGAGCCTTGGGAGCGTCATCAAAAATGGTTACATCATCCATTGAATCATGCTCCTCATCTTCTACATCATCACCTGGCACGTTGCCAACTTCAGCACCCTCATCATCTTTTTCTTCGTCAGCTTCACCCCCGATCGAGGAGCCTTCATAATCGACTCGTTCCTCATCATCTTGAGCAGCCGAAGATCCAGGAAGACTTGTGCCAACAGCTGGTTTATTCATAAGTCCTGTTGTAGGACTAAGAATTAAGTCACCGGCTTGCGACACTAAGGCAGAAGGGGAAGGAGATGGATTCTCTTCGATTTCCCTCTGCTCCAAGATTGGAGACTCAGGGAGGTCCATCACTGGGGCGGATTCTGCATCTGCAGCCATTAATTCATCCTCTTCATCCTCAGGAGGATGATAAGAAGAGGCACCGCCTGAAAGGGCTGGCCCCTGAGAACGAAGCCCAGTTCTTCTTGGTAGGCCCACCACAGACGATTCCTATGGCCCTTCATCTACAGCAGCCCGGATGGCTTCAGCCATTAACTTGGGTTTTTGTTGGCCTCTGGGAGGAGAATCAACCCGTAGTTTCCGGCGAATCTGTTTATCATACTTGCCGGTTTCATCTGCAGAAAGTTTTCTTTTCCCCGATGCTCTCGTAGTGGGAGGCTCAACCACATGTTGTTCCTCCCTGGGAGCAGGTTCGGCCGTTTGCTCCTCTTCTTGTTTAGTAGGCTGGTTCTCAACGGCTAGGAATTCATCAATCCCTCTTAAACGGGATGTCTTTGACCCCCTCCTTGAAGAATACATGTGCCTAATATCTTTCAGGCACGATGAATTTATGTTGTAATTGGGAATCTGAGACGCTGCGTGATACCAATTACAGAAGCTTATGGAGGTGTAGGAGTTGGCAGTTTTGTGAGGAAGCCTGAAAACGGCCTTGGTACAACCTACTACAGAGTAATACCAGGCCCGGGCTCCTTCATATAGATTGCCCACAACTGATAGCTGAGGGCGAGGGTTCCCGACGTACACTTGGTCGTACCCAAATTGCCGAGCAAATCTATAGGGTTGGTAGGGCTCGATGAAGCAATTGACGCCTTGCCGGAAGACTAAGTAGCCTGGCCTAATGGAGAGAAGCCAATGAAAAACACCTCCGTTTAGCTGAGTGAATCCGTTGGGGCCTGCTACGTCTTGATATTCCGCACCATAGATACCACCCTCAAAATCAGGGAAACATCGGTAGATATGGAAGTTGGTATCTCGCGCCAAGATTTGGCGAATCCTAACCATGTATCCCCCTTCCCATTTCGCAGACTCTAATCTCTGCACGAATGGGATGAATGAATCTCCTGGGGCAGAGGCTGCACTCATCAACGAAGGGCAGTGTAACACGTACCAAGCCATTAAATAAGTATATGGCATTGGCACTCTAGGATTGGGAGTCTTAAAAGTCTGGCGACCCTCGGACTCCACCTCTGTGGTTTCAACGAAGTCCGAAGTCAGCTCCCGCAATCCGAATTGTAGACAACCCACCATAGCACTGAGGAGGCTCACAGGCCTCCCATGGGCTAGAAGGACAGCGGGGTAGATCACCTCAACAGCGAGAGCATCGATCGGCCTGGTCGGGACGACACACCGCTTGAGCCACAGCATCAAATACCCAGCTAGAAGCGCCGTATCGGAGATAGGGAGCAGAGCTTGGTAATGGAAACTCTCGAACTCCGTATGGGCAGGGAAAACATCTTCCTTGGCCTCATTGGTGTAGTGGGAGGTAGCATCGTCAATCCTAGTCTGAACCTCCTCTAAAGTGCTTGCAGGCAATCGGGTCACTAAACCTCCCTTATTGCCCAAGTTCTGGAATAGGTACTCTGCCCAAGACACCTGTTTAATGCCGCTCCCGCGGGCCCCCGTCAGCTGCATGCAGATGTGGAAGTGACACATTACTTCCCATAAGGTGGCATAAATTTCAGGGCTAGCCTTCTTTAAAAGTTGGAGTTCCGCCGACCCTGGAACAAATTCTTCATACGGCAAATCTCCAAGAAGAAGACCCGAGACTTCGTGCATTTCGTGAAGAGCGAAGCCTAACTCCCCCACAGGAGTGAAGAAAGTGCAAGTATCGGGGTTATACTTCTCCAGTATAGAGAAGAAGTGAAAGTGGCTCTGGACCATCCCGAATTTAGTAGCCCGCACAGGAACTTTCAAACCAGCCTGGGAGAGAGGCGCATCCAACTCGTCCAGAACGAACTTGGTCATCCGGGTCCACCACCCGAATACTGGAGAATGAACCCAACCAGGAGTTCTGAATCCTTGTGCGGGAAACTCCCCTTTCTTCTCCACAAATCTCCTAACAAAAGTCCTCGCGGGACTAGCCACCTCGCTAAGGGGATACTCCTTAGCGAATAAACCTGGTCGTAAAGCAGTCACCTGTCGACCATAACCTGCCGAACGGACCCCGTGGTAGGTCAAATTTCCAAGAGCAACCCCATCTTGATCCTTAACCAAGGGCCAATCCATGTGCCTCGGGACGGACGCACACTGGAAGTAAGATATGGGGAACATTCTCTCCATATTGGGTAAGAAAAGGTTGCGGTCTCCAACTTTCCGCAGCCACTTGTAGTTTCTGTCATAAGCGGTGTCAGCGTCAAAGTCAACAAAGTCCCCGAAGAGGTATTCAGGTTTGACTATTGGCTTACGGTTTGTGTGTTCAAACTTAACATCCGTAACCAATGTCCTAAGAGTTTCGGGAGAAGCTTTCGTGACTAACTCCGCGCGACTCTTATCCTTAATTTTGAAGACTGGGAGTTCTTGGCGCGAGTTGAATGTCATATTCATGTCCACGCCACCTTCATGTCCGAAATGGTGGCGAAAAAGAAGTGGTTCGCTGGTATGACGCACTGCAAAACGAAGAAAAAATCAGCTAAGTCAAAAGCAAAGCTCAGACGCGAAGGTCGAAACCCGCGTCAACTAAGTCAGACGCGAAGGTCGACACCCGCGTCAACTAAGCCCAGACGCGAAGGTCGACACCCGCGTCAACTAAGTTCAAACGCGAAGGTCGAACCTCACATCAGAAAATTCAGACGCGTAGGTCGACCCCCGCGTCAAAAATACCAAACGACGGAGTCCAGCCCCGCGTCATCTGAAACGAGTTTCCTCGTTGGGTCCAAAGACCAAAACTTTCTGATGCAAGTTCAACGACCACGAAGTCCATACTTACCACCGATCAAAGGAAGGTGAGACGGCATGTTCGCCTGAGCGGCAGCGCCGCCGGCCGGCGCTGATGATGCCGACTCTCGAGCCGCAGCGGCGTCAGATCGGGAAGAACGAGGGGCGTCAGATTTCTTGGGTGCCATGAGATCTCGTCGGAGGAGATGAACAGTTCTTCGCCGGGGGAGAGAACGAAGATTTTCGTTGGAATTTTTTAAAGAGAGTCGAATGACTCTGATTTGACCTAAAGCGGTCTATTTATAGACAGCTGGACAGGCTGTCAAATCCCAACGAACGGGATTCGAGATCAGAATCCCGCCCGAACCGACCCTCGCGTTCGGGTTGGTTGAAATTCCCAAACGCTAGGCTCACCCACGCGTTCCAATTCTCAAATGCATAATTTGTTTATGCATTGGATGGCAGCTCTTCAACTACCAAGGCTATGACACGGCCCCAGGTAAATAAGAGCTAGCAGCAATCATCAAGGCGACCAAAGCCGAGAAGAAATTGGTGACTCCGCAGGGGAGTCTATCGAGAGACACAAACAACAATATTGAAACCATGTTGCTCGATCAGACGAAGTGAGCAATCAATTCACAAGACTTCGGGGTCCAAAGTATTCCGAAAATTCGTCCCAGTCAACCGCGAACTTTCGAAAACTTTGGAGGGGGTTCTGTAGGCTGTCTAAAAATCACAGTGGATAGCTGATTAAAACAAGCCCCTACGATAGAGGTCACCATCAAATGACTTTCAAATCACCACAAACACAACCTCATTTCTGAGATGATTGATCTTGATGGCTGCGACAACAGCATGGCTAATAGAGATGCTGATGAGCAATGTAATGATTTTAGAAATAAAAGGTTGGACTTAGTTAGTGAGTTGCTTGGTAGAGAGTTGTGGGCAAATATTCGTCTAAAAGACACCATGGATGTTGATTCCCGTCTAAGCTCCTACAACGAAAGCTACAATCAAATAGTTTTCGGGTCGATAAACGAAGAAACTGCGAATGGAGGCCTTTTCACGTAGATCGAATTCGATGACACTTCCGATAAACGATGGAAACTCTATTCAGTAGTCCTCACAATCTACAGTGAAGGTTACAATCTGACGACTTTCACACTCCACAACAGCTAAAGCGAGGATTACAGAACAATGGTCTTTGCAACGCCTTACAGAAGAAGTCATAAGTCAACAAACTTCTTCTAAAACGCGGAAGTCATCCCCGCGTCACAATTGTGGAAGTGCAGGCGACCCCCGCGTTTCCAAGTCACAAATTAACGTGAGCGACCCTCGCGTTCGTGGGAGTTCAACCCACACCGACCCCCGCGTCACCAAGCAGGCAACAAGCCAAAACGCGAGCGACCCTCGCGTTCATCAATGTTCAGCTAACACCCAACATCGCGTCACGATTCTAAGACACGAAGTTGGGTTCTGAACGCCAGATTGGGCGTTTGACTTATTCAAACACAAGTCGAACGGTTCCAGAACCGTTTATCCCACGTTCCGAGGGATTTTCGCCCACGTAGGAGCGGATATAGGGGTCAGTTACAACCCCTTATCCCCCTATAAAAACTCAACAAACTCGACGGAGTTAGAGGCTGGCTCTTTGAAAACCGAAGAGTGAGCAGGTTGGATTTGAGAGATCTAAACCGCACAGGTTGGAGACTTAGCAGCAACGAAATCCTTGGAGATAGGATTTTTGAATCAATCTCAGGAGATCAGATCCGAGAGGATTCTTCGACAACAGATACAGCTTGATCATTAACCGAATTTTCGGTTCTAACAACTCTATCTATAGAGTTTTAACTCGTTCAGAGTTCTTAAACTCATTAAAGAGTTACGTATAAAACTTCCTACAGAAGTTCATCGTTCCCACGAGATAAGAGACGGTCGGATCGTCAACGGAGAGCAAATTCGACGCAAGCAATCGAAGGAGGCATTCCATCGCTACCAAGAAGAACCCAGTTTTAAACAAAGGGGAAGAACCAATTTCGTTCTCCTCTCTTTTGTAATCAAGTTGTAATTGAGATCAAAGGAATCAATTCAAATTTTCTTTTATCTTCTTTATTGCAATTTTCCTACATACAAGGACTGAGACTTTTTTGCAAAGAGAAGGCATCTCTCTCTCTCTCTCTCTCTGAAAAATAACATTATACTAGCTTGATCAAGAGCGGAACATCACTGGATCTCCCTCTCACATGCACACAACTCCCTCAAGAACCTCATCAGTTCCTGACCTTCCCCTTCCCTACTCAAGCTCACCAGCTGACTTGATAGTCGGAGAAACCACGGGGGAACCGGTCCCAGTCTTCTCACGAATTATTTGCTTGTGCAGCATGATCGGCAATCCCAGTTCAAGAACCATGCATAAAGTCGGAGAAGAAGGCGGCCCCAGTTCATCAATCTCCTCTACCTCATCCCGACGAGGGCCCGAGAGGAACCGATCCCACCTTGGATCCGAACCAACTGACTGTGTGATCTTAGTCATCAACAAAAACCAAAAAAATATCTATATATGAATATACAAGCATTCAAAGTCATTTACACTTAAATACTTAATTCAAAACACTACTAGATATTACTAATTAAATCTAAAAGTTCCTATTCTAATTTTAAGCCAAACTACATATTCCTTAGTGCTTGGTGACAGCAATAGTGACGTCACCTTACACTATCACCATTAAAAAAAACCAACAAAGCCTATCCTTCTTATATTTAACCTAATTAGCACTTCTTCAACTTCTTCTCAGTGACCAAACTCTATTGCTCTTCAATCTTCTTTTGAACCCATATTCTTCCTTGTCACTCTCTCTAAATTCAAATGTCAGTGAACAATTGTCAAGCTAATCTGACCATCATCGAGCATCAAATAGCAGGTCTGGCTTCTTTGTGGGTTCTAGAGACGCCTTGGTCTAAGAATCTAGGGATCAGAGAGATTGGATTTGGGTAATTTGGTTCAATTGGGGTTATTTGGTCTGACAATATGAACCCGGTTGTCAAATTAACCCTACTTTTTGCATTATTAGGCTGTCACGTGGGCTAAAACGTTAAATAAACTTGTCTATGCCGTTTGGGTGCGGATCTGCAACCAATACATACGGGACATGGGTACGGAACCTTTCCCGCCATGCCAGGGTAACATAGATCAGCACTCTGTTTCTTTGATATCCAAATGAAATTATCTTTTCCTTATTGATGTTTGTAATTGCTAATTGGATTTTTCTGGCATCAACATATTGTAGAAGAACTCGTATCACCTGAAACACTTACTGTTAGGTAGGAACCCATGTGCCAAAATCCAATACTAAATAGCCGAGAGAGATGAACAACACACCAAAGATAGCACAAACACAAGATACACCAAATTTTACATGGTTCGGCGAGATGCCTACGTCCACGGGGCAAGGAAGGGGGAGTTTTCACTATTAGAAATCAAGAGGAACAAACGAGGGTTATAAATCTTACAAAAAAACCCTCAACAATCACTCTTGATCTCTTCCAAATGCTCCAACAGTAGAAGCCCAAGAAATCCCCCATAATGGCTGCTAAAACCCTCTTGCCTTTTCTCTAAAACCGTGACTTTGGGTATTTATAAAAACCCAAACAAAACGGGTCTACAAACAGATCCAGCCCAAAACCGCCGCGGCGGTCGACCGTGAAGGTCGACCGCGATGCCATCACGGTCGATCGCCACGGTCGACTGCCCTCAATCACAAGACGGCTCCAAGGTCTAGAAACTTCTACGGTCGACCGCGACGGTCGACCGCCACAAAACAGCAACTTCTACGGTCGACCGTCGCGGTCGACTGCCACAGGTCCAGACGCCCAATAGGCCTTGTGCACGAACGCAGTCGACCGCCAAAATCCCACGGTCGATCGCCAGTCTCTCCAACGCATAATAAAACCATGTTCTGAGCCATCAACAGCCAATCCTACAAATATCCACCTCGGCGAAGATTCTACCAAACTGAGCCGATACCAACCAAACCAATGCCTCACTTGTTGCATCTAGTATGCCATGGCAACGGACTCATGACAATGGACCTTATCCATAACATGTCGAGACCCAAACGGGAGTGCGAACACTCACCCCAAACCAACTGTGTCTACTCACCAAATCGGCTGCATCAAAACTGACTGCCTACGTATCCTCTCCAATGAATTAAGCCTTCACATAGTTCACCTAATGGCCTCTAAAGGCCCTCAATCCAAAAGAAGAGCCCTCAACTCTTCACCAATACTAACATCCAATGCGCTGCTAACAGCATCACCAACGGCTCCATACTTAAACGATCCAAACACCTCCACCTGAGGTGGACCAATGGCCGTATCCAAGCTATATCCATCAGCTGCACATGGATCTACCAACTCATCATCTGCATCCTGAACAATCCAATCCCCAAACTGTGTCACCTCAGCCGGAATCCTAACAAATGAAAAATAACCTGGATTATGTGGAGTAAGTTCTACCCAATATGGAGTAGCATCACCCTCCACCCGCTGTGATATCCCTCTAATCTGATCAATACTCTCCACCTGTCGAGAGTCCAAAGTGACATACCTGCTCAGACCAAAATCAGAAGCTCCCAACTGATAGCCAAAAGAGCCTCTGAAACGCAATCGTGCAATCGGACCTAAACTCACATCCACGATGTGACCAAGTGCTGGGTAGCCAACCATCCGATGCAACCCAATATCTGAAACAGCTCCACCAGATCTAACAATATCTAACGCAGCAGTCGGCAACCTCATAAGATGACCCAAACCTGTCGGAGCCTGAATACCAAATCCACTGCTCGACAATCAACGCCGATCCTCCTTCAGAAAAGAACAGCCTACTAAATCCGCCATCTCATCACGTCGCCCCACTGTCTCCTCCCTTATGAAGTGTCTCTAACTGCCATGAGCTCGGCACCAATACAAGAAAGAACCCTTACTAGAACTAGTACGACGGGTAACCTTTCTGCCCATACACCTCCTCCAACTGTTGCGGACTACTAGGGCTTCATACCAAAGGGACTTGGTTGCAACTCATAACTGCCTAGTATAATCCCCAACATAGGAAACAAAATAACGATTACCTCCCAATGATGCCTCTATGGAAGGCCCCCCAATGCCTGACTGAACACCTCCAATAAGACCCCTCGATCGATGGGTAGAAGTGCCCAACACCACCTTGGTCTTCTCGCTCATCCCAATATGCTCAAAGGACTTCAATCTACAGGTCATAGCACTCCTCAACAATCTGTGCACGGCATAAACAATAATATATCTCAGCACCAAACAATGCCACAGTCTAGCCAAAGAAGTCGTCAGCGCTCTATTAATCACCGTGCTCCCAAACAGATAATACAAGTTACTTCTCCTGACGCCCTTCATAACAATCATGGACCCCAATGTGACCTTCAATCGAGAATCCGTCAAGGTCACCCTATAGCCTGCTGCCACCAATGCCCCAAGTGAAATGATATTCTTCCTCGGTTGAGGAACGAACCTCACATCAACCAACTCCCGAATCATTCCGTCACTCGTCCGAATCTGAACGGTACCAATACCATCAATAGGACATCTGCGATCATTACCCATAAGAACAGCATCCCCTCTTTCCAACTCCTGAAAGCTGGAAAACCAATCCCTCCTAGGGCATATGTGGTAAGTAGCACTCGAATCCAACATCCACTCGGTGGAGTGGGCAACACCAACTGACGGAAGAGCTGGGCACAAATAGCCCGAAGAATCTGAATCTGAAACGTCACCACTAGCCTTGGCAACATTCACCTCTGAAGCTTGAATAGCTTTCCCCTTATTCTTCCCGGCTTACAATTTTGGGCATTCGGCTTTTCAATGTCCATCCTCTCTACAAAAGACACACTGATTTCTATCAACTGCAGGATGCCCCCTCTAGCCTGCAACCTCCTACCACGGTTTGGACTTCTAGCTCTTACAACCAATACCCCCGCTATTAGCTCAATGGAAGTCTCATTGTCCTTCTTACGAAGTTGATAATTCACAAGAGCCGTGATGACCTCACTATATGAAAGAGATGCCTTCCTATTAATAAGAGTGAGGACGAAGGTCTCATATTCCTCGTCGGGCAAGGAACTCAACAATAACAACGTCTTATCCTCATTTTCAACAATGACATCTACATTCGCCAAATCTACAAGTAGCTTCGTGTAGTGGTTCATGTGATCACTAATGGATGTCCCCTTCTTCAATTGGAAGCGATAAAGCCTCCTCTTCAAATGCAAACGATTTTCGACGCTCTTCGTCAAATATTTGCCCTCTAGAACCTCCCAAATCTTCTTTGCCGAAGTCTCATTCATCACATCATATTTTAGATCTTGGGTAAGGCAAGACCTAATCATACCACACACTGTTCTATTCATTTTCTTCCAAACCTTCTCATCAATGCTATCCGGTTTTCCATCTAACTCCAATGTATCTTCCAAATTTTACGCATTTAGTACATCCAGGACTTCGCATCTCCAAAGTCTAAAATTATTTGTGCTATCGAACTTCTCCACATCTATCTTCATAAAATGGATATTCAAACTTTGAACGGTCTTCACACTAGAAGAACCCTCCCCACATTTATCTTTCCCAGCCATATATCTCAAAGCACCCAATAACAATTGCGCAACAAACAAGAAATAGATCCAAGATTGACCAAAGATAGAATTTTTACCACAAAGATTCCACCTTTATCACCAACCGAAGCTCTAGATGAACTTCCGAACTGATCTACACCTCCAAAAAAGCTCAAGCGTTGCCCGGAGCTCTGATACCACTTGTTGGGTAGGAACCCCTGTGTCGAGATCCAATACCAAATAGCCGAGAGAGATGAACAACACACCAAAGATAGCACAAACACAAGCTACACCAGATTTTACGTGGTTTGACGAGATGCCTACGTCCACGGGGCAAGGAAGGGGGAGTTTTTACTATTAAAAATCAAGAGAAACAAACTAGGGTTACAAATCTCACAAAAAAAACCCTCAACAATCACTCTTGATCTCTCCCAAATGCTCTAACAGTAGAAGCCCAAGAAATCCCCCACAATGGCTGCTAAAACCCTCTTGCCTTTTCCCTAAAACCGTGACTTTGGGTATTTATAGAAAATCCAAACGAAATGGGTCTGCAAATAGATCCAGCCCAAAACCGGTGCTGCGGTCGACCGGGGCGATCGACCGCGATGCCATCGCGGTCGACCACCACGGTCGACCGCCCTCAATCCCAGGACGGCTCCAAGGTCCAAAAACTTTTACGGTCGACCGCGGCGGTCGACCACCACAAAACAGCAACTTCTGCGGTCGACCGCCGCAGTCGACCGTCACAGGTCCAGACGCCCAATAGGCCTTGTGCACGAACGCGGTCGACCGTCAGAATACCGCGGTCGACCGCCAGTCTTTCCAACGCACAATAAAACCATGTTTTGAGCCATCAACTGCCAATCCTACACTTACTAGTACAAGTACCAAAAGACAGACAATTTTATTTTGATACTAGGAGCTCCAAGTGTTGATAGAAATATACCGATTTGGTAAATTAATATAAAATTAGGGTCTTTTCTTTTCGAGGAATGGATCAAAAATTGTAAAACTATTGCTTAACCATCGTCCATCATGTAAAAAACAAAACCGAAACCCGACTCTTCGCATGACTAACTATCTCTTCCGAAAAACAAGCAGCACATTTCGCGCGCATGTTTAAATCTCAAAGCTAACAAAAGCTTAAGTACTTCTTCCCAGTCATAGGAAGTGTTAATGGAGGACGAACTCAAATCCCTCATCAAGGTCACGGCCTGGACGGCCGCCTCTTTAACCTACGCCCACCTCGCCTCCACCACCATCAAACCTGGCTTCGCCCGCCTCCTCTCGCTCCTGCCCACCATCCTCCTCTTCCCCTCCCTCCCCTGGTACTTCTCCACTCTCCACCTCCGCATCATCGCCTTCTTCTTCCTCGCTTGGCTCGGCGTCTTCAAGCTCCTCCTCCTCTCCTTCGACCTCGGCCCTCTCTCCCCCTCCCTCCCCCTCCTCCCCTTTATCGCCACCGCCTCCCTTCCCATTAAACCCCGACTCATACCCACTAAAAAAACACTCTCGGGCGTCCAGCTCTTAATCATCCCCTCTGCTCTCAAAGTTTTCGTCCTCTGGGTTTTATTCTACCTCTACCGGTTCAAGAACGTAGTCCCTTACTTCTTGCTTCTTTCGGGCTACAACCTGCACATATACCTCTCTCTTGACCTCGTCCTCTCCTCCTCCGCCTTTGTCGCCAGCTCCCTCCTCCGTGTCGATCTCGACCCCCAATTCCACGTCCCCCTGGCCTCGACTTCTCTGCAGGACTTCTGGGGCCGGCGATGGAATCTGATGGTCTCAGACATTCTCAGACCGTTGGTTTATGATCGGATTAAATCGAAATTCGGTACCTTCGCCGGAATTATGGCAGCGTTCGTCGTTTCAGGGTTTATGCACGAGGTCTTGTTTTATTATTTAGAATTCCCGGAGCCGAGAGGAGAGGCCATGGCGTTCTTTGTGGTGCAGGGTATGTTCATGATGGTGGAGATGAAGGCGAGGAGGAAGAAGTGGTGGAGGCCGCCGTCAGTAGTGGCGGTGCTGGTGTCCGTGGGGTTTGTGATGTTGACGAGCTCTTGTTTGTTGCTCCCGCCGATGATTAGGGGTGGGTTCGATGTGAAGGTTGTGGAGGAGAGCGTGGCGGTTATGAGGTTCTTTGTGGGGGGAGCTCGGGGTGTGGTCGGGTGGATTTGGGGTTTTCTTCATTAGTTTGATGTTGATTTATGATAACAATAATAATTGAAAAGAATTATGGCTTTATAGCAAAAGAGATTATTACTAATTTATTATAATAATAATAATAATAATAATAATAGTAATTTATTTGCAGTGTCAGATTTCGGTTCCAAGTTTAATTTTGGTTTCCAAGTTTTGAAACAGACGGTCGAAGGCAGAGAGAAACAGGAATTAACGAGGAGAGGAAATTTGAATTGGAAATGAACGGTATTAAGGGTTATTTAGAATTCTGGGTCCACTATGAATTTGGATCTCGATCCTGAATATTTTGGATTAATTACAAGCTGGTACATTAAGTTATCGTGCAATTTTATCGGTGACCCAGGGTCTGTGTATCTCCAAGGATAATCATGTGAATTGCTTGTTGTTCGAGCTCCTCCATGGGCATACCTGCAATTACAATTTCAATCTCAGGGTCGTCCGTATACATACACAGACTCTAGGATTACAAGTGTAATTACACGATATGACCCTTTCAATCTCAGGGTCATCCGTATAGATACGCAGACTTTAGGATTACTAGTGTAATTTCAATCTCAAATGTCATCCGTATAGATACACACACTCTAGGATTACTAGTGTGCGTATAGATACTAGTGTAATTTTAATCTCAGGGTCATCCGTATAGATACGTAGACTCTAGGATTACTAGTGTAATTTCAATCTCAGGATCATCCGTATAGATACGCACACTATAGGATTACACACTATAGGATTACTAGTGTAATTAATCCAAATATTTCTGTTTGCATTCAAACACTGGAAATCGATCTAAAACCAGAAACTAAAATGAAACAGAAGCATCTGAACGGCATATGAGTCAGTTTGCATCATCAATAGAAGCGTAACAAGTTCCAAATTAACCCCCAGCCATCCTTAAAAGGCATAGAATCTGCACTCATTGTAGACCTACAGTTCAGTATTCACTATATATTCTCGTTTAGCTCGTGCCATTTTCTTATAGCAGTGACAGCGCGGAGCGACGACTTCGATCTACATCCATATATAATTATCACTTGGCTCTCTCAGAGTAACTAATCTAACCATTAATTTGCTGTCTCATGCTTAAACAAACAAGTAAAAAAGCTAATAAACTAGCTCTCAGTAACTATCTTTGCACAGTCTCCGCCAACGAGATCGATTAATTAGGACGAAGAAGACGACGAAAATGGCAGCAGAGGGAGAAATGATGGCACTGATCAAGGTAACAGCATGGGTAGTCGCATCAATGGCCTACGCTCGTTTCGCCTCTTCCGCAACTAAACCAGGATTACTCCGGCTACTATTTCTCCTCCCAGCGATTCTCCTCCTCCCATTTCTCCCTTGGTCCTTCACCTCCAGTCTCCTTCGAGGCACCTCCGCCTTCTTCCTTGTTTGGCTCGGCATCTTCAAGCTCTTCCTCCTCTCCTTCGGCGTGGGCTCGCTCTCCCCCTCCCTCCCCCTCCCCACCTTCATCGCAATCTCTTCCCTCCCCGTCAAAATCCAAACAGCCCACAAATCCAACACGAATCTTTCCTCGATAACAAAGCTTTGCATTCCTTACTGCATCAAGCTAGCATCGCTTTCAGTGCTCATCCACATCGACCACTACAAATCCCAAATCCACCCGTGGGCAACTCTCTCCGTCTACTCCCTCTGCATCTACCTCTACTTGGACCTCGTCCTCGCCGCCTTCAAATTCCTCGTCGCCACTCTCCTCGGCCTCGCTACCGAGCCCCAATTCAAGAACCCCTTCGGATCCGATTCCCTGCAAGATTTCTGGGGCCGCCGATGGAACCTGATGGTCACCAGCATATTGCGCCCTTCGGTCTACTATCCTGTCCGGTCGCGGTTAGGCACGGACGCAGGCTTGATGGCCGCGTTCCTCGTCTCTGGGCTAATGCACGAGATCATGTTCTATTATATGACGGTTGAGAGGCCGAGTGGGGAGGTGAGCTTGTTCTTTGTGGTGCAAGGGTTGTTTACTTTGGCGGAGGTGAAGGCGAAGAAGGCTGGTCGGTGGAGGCTGATGCATCGGGTGGTGGCGATGCCAATGACGCTGGGGTTTGTGGCTGCGACGGCGTTTTGGCTGTTTTTTCCGCCGTTGTTGAGGGGAGGAGCAGACGAGAAGTGCCTGAAAGAACTTGCAGAGATGCTGAGGTTGGTGGAAGATGGAGGACCGGCTGTGATGTGGAGGTTAATAGGGCGACAAACTAATTAAGATTGTGTTTAGGAAAGGGGATTTGTACTTTAGGCGTAGATTTAAAATCATAAATTTTATAAAATCACTTGTTTGAATACCTGGCTAAATGAAAAGATTCCAATTAAATCTGTTTTTTGGATACATTTATCATACCTAAGCTCCATATATGTTAATCACTTGTTTGGATCCACCTCTTTCATACGTATACTAATTCTGACCAGAAAAGATCAGAATTAGCTAAACCTGTATCAGGGAAAATCCAAATTCAAAATAATTAGCTTGACTGTTTAACAAATAACCTTTTGCTAGAGGGCCTACTGTTAATGAAGACCAGTGTATCTTTCTGTGTAAACATGTCACTGCTAAGGAAATTAAGGATGCACTGTTTCAAATTTATGATCAAAAGGCCCCTGAACCTGATGGATTTACAGCTAAGTTCTTCAAAACTTCTCTGTCTGTGGTTGGAGAGGATATCATCAAGTGAGTACAAAAATTCTTCCATACTGGTAAATATGCTCGAAACCTTAAATGTTAGGGGTTTTTTTAAAAAGACTTTTTTTTTTGCTAAATAATTAGCTAAACAGACCGTTGTGTTAATTATTTAGCAAAAACGACCTCTTTTTGGCCAACAGACCAAAATGAAGTCGGTTTTGCTAAACCGGGTGTTCGAAACATACGAGACTACTAGTCCCGTATGTTTAGTTCCCATTAATCTCCTACTAAATCACCCCAAAATCTACGGGACTAGTAGTCCCGTAGATTCTACTAAATCACATTCGCCCGCACAATCCACGACAACATCTCCCAGTTAAGAAATAAGAGGGGGAGTAATCAATCTTCCCCAGGAAATTCCCACCGCCTCCTCCCCTTTCCTTTCCTCATCAAACAAATCATAAACCCTCTCTCCCTCTCTCTCAATGGGAAGTTCAAACCCTAGAAATCGTAGGCACCAACGAGGTGACGAGGATGCTGTTAGACCCTAGAGGAGGGGTGATTAGGGTCTTATGCTAATCTAATCCGATTTAAATACCAATTAAAATTAATTAACAAGTTATCCTAGCAAGTATGAAATACAACAATATATATGAGCTAGGATAAGCAATATGAACAACAAGATATATCCTAACAAGGAGATATAGTCAATGTATGTGCAAGGATATATAAACTAACACAAGATGATATATCCTACCAAAGAGATATACAATATGATATATGCAAGGATATGTAAAACGACACAAGGGTAAATAATCTAAACAAGATAGTGGATGAAATAAATGAGCAATGCACAATTGGCGATATAAGATAAATACAAAAACAAATACGCCAAAGACAAACTCAAACAAGCAATATGATCACGGAGTTCGGACCTTCCGTCCTACGTCTCCGCTCCCCACTCCCGAGGAGAAATTCACTATCACAACCGGGTTTTTTACGCTCACCCGAATAACGTTTACACCTCACAATGTCGGTTTTTAACGCTCACCGATCAACGTCACTCCTCACAATCGGTTTTCTAGTTCACCGAAAACTTCACAACACACTCGGTTTTCTAGCTCACCGAAAACCTCACACCACTCACAATGTAACAAATATAAATTTGTTCTCTACAACAGATGAGAACTCAATTAAGCACAACTCAATGTTACAATCTCTCACAACCCTAATATATTATGTATGCAAATACAATAAGCTCAAAGTGGGTGTGTGTAATAATGAGTAAATCAAATCTAAACTCAATATAAAACTAGCTTTAATAGAAATAATAATCAACAAATAATTATAAATAAAAGCTAGAGTTGAGTTTAGGAAAACTTCTCTAGATGACAAGAGAGAGATGGATTGAATGCCCAAAATACAATTGATAATCCCCTCAAGCTCTTGTAAAACTGATTCACCAAACCGAAACACTCAAATGCTTAAAAGCTTATAAACACACTTAAACCAACTTAAACCCTTGATTAAAAACTCTTTAAAACATTTCTTGCTACCCTATAAAAACTAAGGTAATGGGGTATTTATATGAAACCCCAAAGGTAAGAGAAAGCCAAGAAAAAGACCAAAAAACCCACTCTGCAACGGCTCTAAAAATAGCCGTTGGAACTACGGCGGTCGACCGAGGAAAATCGCGGTCGACCGCGAACAGGGTCAGAAACTGAGGGGTTTTCTAGAGAGTTCGTCGGTCGACCGACCGCACTGTAGCGCGGTCGACCGATGGTACTGTAGCACTATATATGCAGCTCTGTAAAATCAATTAAAAATAGTAAATCAACTCCAAAAATTATGAAATTTTGAGGGACGGTTCTAGACATGTATAAGAACATGTTAGAGAAATAATTTCTGAAAAAAACATTTCCCAGTTGAGAGAAATAAATGTTTTAACACAGAAATATAGTTTCTGAAAATCTGCTGACATACACGATTTTGTAAAATCAATTGGGTACAGTAAATCAACTCCAAAAATAGTAAAATTTTGAGGAAAGTTTCTAAACATGTAGATAAACATGTCAAAGAAAGAATTTCTTGAATATCACTTCCCATTTATGAAAACTCATCTGTTTTGTAAAATATGCACGAACATGTGCACGAACAAAAACATGATTTTATAAATTCCATTAAACATAACAAATCAATTCCAAACTTGATGAAACTTTACAAAATATTTATAAACATGAAAACAAACATGTTACAAAAATAAATTTTCAATTTTCATTTCTCAATTGTGAAAACTCATTATTTTGTAAAAACATGCATGAATATGAATTTGTTAAGAACATGTTTTTGACAAAAAGAGTTTAAACGCATATTGAAACTTTATGAAATATCTTCATAAACATTATAACACATGAATATAAAGTAAACATGATCAATAAAACAATATCACAAAGTTTTCTCAAAATAGCTCATTTTGTAAGAAAATCTAATATTGTGTGTGTATATGATATTGAGCTTAGAGTATTAAACACACATAATATAAACATATACTAAATATACCCAAGCTTGATCTTGATCTTCATTGTAGCTCAACTTGGTACACTGTGCGGATGAAGCTGAACTTGGATCTTGAACTTGAATTTGCATAGCTTCAACCACTATTCCACCAACCTCCATATTGATGTGATCGTGTAGGCTCAATCCATCCAACCTCCAACTACGTTGTTTGTCTATAATAAATAAGAAAAAACAAATACTAGACAAACAACATTAGTGGTAAATTGTTTGTTAAACATCATCAAAACAAGATGGCCAACAGATGCCACCTTCGACTTCGACTTCCCGCACAATCCACGGTAACATCAAATCCTCCAACATCCTCCTCTGCTCTGATCCCGACTCTACCGCCCTCTCTGACTTCGTCCTCTACCCTCTCTTCTCCACCTCCTCCCCTCCCAACCGCGTCACCGGATACTGTGCCCCCGAGGTCCTCGAAACCCGTAGACCGACCCTCAAGTCCGACATCTACAGCTTCAGCGTTGTGTTGCTAGAGCTATTCCCCGAACAAGGCCTCGTTAAGGGAGGAACGGATTGATTTGCTGAGATGGGTGCAGTCGGTGGTGAGGGAGGAGTGGACGGCGGAGGTATTCGATGTTTGTTATTGTGTTCACTCACCAAAGATACAATATTTGTGAAATGATAAGATAAGATTCCTAAGCAAAACAAGCTCAACCCTTTGGCCGACTCCCACAGTCATCTCTCGGCCTTAGGGGAAAGAGTGCCCTAGTCAACTCTCAAGAGTTTCAGGCATTTGATTTCTCGATCGAATATCAAGTCCTTGGTACCTTATCATGGATAAACACAAGACACAATTGCAGAGACCTCAGTCCCACCTACTCATCAAGCCGATACCCTGGTGTCGACACAAGAGGCGATACTAGCCAGTACGAGAGATCCTAAACTCCTAGACAAGATGACATTCCAACCAGTCAAAACAAGCCGACACTCCTGAGTCGACGCGAAAGGCGGTGTCGGTCGATCCTATTATTAAGGACGACCCTATTTAGGGCACTCGACCACTCACTGGACATTTCTCAGAAATGACTTAAGGGACGTTCCCTGCTGTCGACTAAGTTGAGGACTCGACTCCGGTCTCAAGCCTCTCCCCGAGAGCAAATGTCGACATCTCAATCCACCTCGAACAAGCTTTATCCAGATTTTGGCCTGATAAGTCTCCACGACTTGTCAGCTCAATCACTTCCCGGAAAAAGCAAACACATCCTCCAAAGCTGAAGTGATTTCTCCTCCAGTCATCAGTCGACACCTGTAAAGCGAGGGATGACTCAGAGTGCCCACATGCCTTCTGCCACACTCACAAGTCACTTCCCAGATATCGTGAAGACGCCATCTCTCATGCTGAGATGACTTCCCCTCCAGTCGCCAGTCGATACCTATAAAACGAGGGATGACTCACCTTCCAGCTCACACTTTATCACCGTCATTCTGTATGGCCGAAATAACCAGTCTGCCGTGGACATCAGCTCCATAGATGGAGGATGTTCACCATTAGAAAGAGGTAGAATCTAACCTAATCTAACCTAACAAAAAAAACTATCGGAGCAATTGAAATCTTCCTCCTAGTCTAAACTGAGAGATGATCATCTCTAATACACATAGAATAAGAACATATAGTTCTAAACTCCGCTCCAGCTTAAGTTCATCAGCTGATTTGACCGTCGGAGGTACCACGGAGGAACTAGTCCCCGCCCTCTTACGGGTTTGTCCTTCTGGTCTTTGCAGCGAATCCAGATATCCTAGTTCAAGAACCAAGAATAAAGTCGAAGAAGGGAGCGGGCCCTCCATCATCCTTCATCACCTGTAACAATCCTCTTCTAGATTAATAGTCTGTTTGATATCGAGCATCAACAATGTTGAATTGATGAGGTTTCAGAATATTGAGAAGGAGATGGTGCAGTTGTTGCATGTGGCGATGGTGTGTGTGTCGAACCAGAATTTACAGGACTACTAGTCCCGTAGATTTTGGAGTGATTTAGTAGGAGATTAATGGCGACTAAACATACGGGACTAGTAGTCCCGTATGTTTCGAACATCCAGTTTAGCAAAACCAACCTCTTTTTGGCTTGTTGGCCAAAAAGATGTCGTTTTTGCTAAATAATTAGCAAAACAATCTATTTTGCTAATTATTTAGCAAAAAAAGTCTTTTTCAAAAAAAATCCTAAATGTTACTACTATAACTCTTGTTCCAAAGGTTGCATGCCCAAATTATGCTTCTAAGTATAGACCTATTGCATGTTGCAATGTGTTCTACAATTATATATCCAATGTCTTAACTAATAGGTTTGTTAAGTTAATAATTAACCTAAGTGTTAATCCTCCTTTTTGGAATCGACATGTGTCCCAGGTCAATACTAATTAATCAAATCAGTCAGCCCCCAGCCAAGACAACTCGGATAATGTGAGCACTTGTCCCTTTCCAAGTAAAGCCGAGTCGAGACAAGTTCTCACTCGACCTTATCATTTGAGTCGGCCCCCCTCGTTCACTCAAAGTTGGGTCAACAACTTGCGAGGCTAGTAAGAAAAGCGGTACTTGTCGTCCAGCTCGCTAAACCGAGTCGAGAGGCGGTTTGTCCTTGAACTCCTCGCCTACAACTATCCATTATCATCATTGCTCGTGCCATGAGTCCTCATGACTCATCACCCTCCATACCTCTTTAATCTCCATGACATCATATCAGTGTTGACTCATTGTATCTGCAATCGACACTTGTAATGCTATTTGCCGATTCAACTGCATGCCTAGACTTGGCCAAAGTTACGTTTCTACCCCTCTCAGTTGGGTGTGTAATATAGATTTATCGCCTACTGAGGAGAGAATCCTCTGGGCCCCTCTTGGGAGTTGGGACTACAGGTACGTCATTTCTGGCTAACTTCCTCTACACGTTGAGAACTTGTTCAGTTGATTTGGTTCCCCACTCAAGCTCTATACTGACTTGACCATCGGAGGAATCACGGGAGAACCAAACTCTGATCCTCTAACGTGCTTACTTTGTAGCTCTCTTATCCCAAACACCAGATGAGCCATCTAAGGAGATGAGGGGACCCACATCGTCTATATCTACTCTAAGCCTCATCGCTAACATGGAATTATCCTCTAATCTCGCTGCTGAGTCCTAAGACATCAACAAGCTTAAAAGCATGTTATTGGTTCATTAATCAGTTATGCTCAAGGGGCTTTCCTTCAAGGCAGAAGTATATCCCAAAACATTCTTATGACTCGGGATTGATGCACAAATATGGAAGAAAGCAAATCAGTCCTAGATGTGTACTAAAAGTTGATTTAAGAAAAGCTTATGATACATTAAACTGGGATTTCTTGAATCAGCTCTTACAAGGTCTTGGCTTTCCAAATAGATTTAGGAAATGGGTTATGGAATGTGTCCAAACAGTGGCTTTTTCTATTTGTATCAATAAACAAATGAGTCATATAAGCAAAGGTGTTGATGCCTGATATTAAACAATCAAATGAAAGGAGTATTAACAGAGGTTCTCAAACCCTCTGAACGTCTGGTTCTAGAGTAAGCTATTCTTTCCTACACAAATAGCAAATCGTAAGAGGGTGAGGTTGGGTTCCCCGATTATTCCTACGACGATCAAGTTAGTGATTTGTTTGAGTGGAGAAGTAAAATGAACTACCATAATTCTAAAGCACGATGAATAGATGTAAATATCTCACCTTATTATTGAAAATAGTATCCCTATTTATAGTGGTGGTAAAAGGGTAAAATTGCAACTTTGGCTGAGTATAGGATGGCGACCACGTCAGCCTCTACTTTACAGGTGTCGGTTGATGAGTGGAGGAGATGTCATTTTGATTTTTAATGCAAAGTGATTGGGGGTGTGCGGTGCTAACGTGGTCCAACATGTCATAAAGACTATTTGGGGTAGAGGAATGATGTCGCACATAATACATTTAATGGCATTTATTGCGACGTGAGCGATCACCAGTGCACGGGAGGGGGCTCAAGCTCGAGGCATTTCGTCGCCTTTCTACTCATCCAGGTCGAAAAGTACCGCCCTTTAAGTCACCTTCGCAAAGTGTCGGACGATTAGTCGGTCGAGTGGAGTAATTAAGCAGTCGACTTAGCCAGGGGTCGACACGTAACGTCTTTGGAGATGTCGGCACGTATTGCCTCTCGAGTTGTCGACACGTAACGACATTCGAGTCGTCCTCGCAAGATGTCGCGTGTCGAGTTGACCGAATTGGGCCTTACATGATCTTGAAGCGCCGACTCGATTATGTATAATGTGGGACACTTGTTCGCCATTGATTGGAGATTATCTTTCATCACTAAAATGGCTATAACAAAAGGAGCTAGAGGCTTGAGACAAGATGATCACATTTCACCTAACTAATTCGTGCTAGCTATGGGATACCTTAGTAGGGGATTGATTGATCTCGAATATACTAGGGGCTTCTCCTTTCATCCAAAGTGCAACGCTACATAGATCACACATCTCTGTTTTGCTGATGACCTCATGCTCTTTTGTAGAGGGGATCTTAATTCTGTCAAGGCAATGGGACAGATTTAGTTATTTCTCACACGCCTCTAGTTTATCTGCTAATGAATCTAAGAGCCAATTGTCTTTTGGAGGAGTAGACTTCAATGTCCGACAGGAGATACTCAATGTGCTGCATTTTGTTGAAGGTGAACTGCCAGTGAGACCCCTTGAAATTCATCTCACTTCAAAAACTTTGTCCTCTCAAGACTGTGCAACACTTATTGAGAGAATGACCGCGAAAGTTAACAGCTGAACATCCAAAATGCTATCTTTTGCCAGTAGACTACAGTTGATTAGGTCTGTTCTATATAGAATGCAGAATTTTTGGTGTAGTATCTTCATTCTGCCCAAAAAGTCATCAAGAATGTTGAGCAAATCTGCAGAGATTATCTATGGTCAGGTGTGTTATATAATCACAGAAAAGCTAAGGTGTCTTGGACTAAAGTCTGCTCTCCTAAATGCTCTGGTGGATTGGGTTTATACTCTACGGGATTGCTTAATAATGCACTCATGTTAATGTTGGAATCATGACATACAACGCAGCGGAAAAAGCATATCATGACTATTAATCAAAATTGATTAAAAGCTAGAAGAATACCTGAAACGCTTTCCGAGTTTCTACAATAATCTGCCCCGAGATCAATCCGAAATAGCTTCCTCAAGAGAAAAAAAAGCCTCCAATTGAAATCCACCCGTCACCGTAGAGGAGCAATACTCAGAGATAGGTTCTCAAAAATCTATTTCTTCATATTATCTTCATAAGATTTTCATTCTCATTTATCTCCTCTCATAAGGCTACATATGAACCCTATTTATAGGATTACACTAGTCTTAGAGATTTTAACTTTAAACAATTCATAATTATTTAGAACTCTATCCATAACAATTAAAGATAGAATAGATTTGTTCAAAAACTTTATCCATAACAATTAAGGATAGAAATAGAATTGTATTGCATGTATACCTCTTCTAATGACATTAGTGAGACCAATTGGGTCCCATATCGAGAGCCAATTATTAATCAAATTAATAATTTTAATTTAACAATCAAATCTTATCCGACTAACTGTTCATAAAAGCTCTTTCATAATATGGGATTAAATAATATCTTACATTCACTCCCTTCCAGTATCATTTATTTTAGG